>VVHJ01028203.1:0-32483 GCA_015107715.1 Tylochromis polylepis
TTTGTTTGCTCTCAATTTTGACAGCCCTATTAAAGATTAATATCAGTTTGTACATGCTCCAGATAGCTTTTCTTCAAAGAAGAGGGAATGTAAAATAAATAAGTGAATAAACGGCAGAATAAAATGACGCAGGTCGAATCGTCTTACGTTTCACGCTTGTGCGGTACAGGAACGTAAGCGTTTTCAGTGTGGATGAACAACTCTTCGGAAACGATTGAAAACAATAGTGTGGACGCGGAGCGTTTTTAGACGAAAACGCCGTTTTCAAATTTATCCGGAGTAGTGTAAACGTGTGTGCTTAGTGTGTGCTGTATATGCTTTGGAGAACTTTTTTTTTTTTTCTTGAACTGTAAATTGGTGGTGGTCTGTGTATCTGACCGGTTGCCTGGCCGCCAGCAGCCTTCAATTAAGGTCACGTTCTCCTTGGCTGGCTGTACCCCTGGGAGGAGGGAGTACTGAAACAAATTATTATCCAGAAATGTATTGTCAGGGTAAACTCATTAAATGTTTTTTTTATTAGCATGCTACATCCTGGCTTCCTAAAATGAGTCCTACGCTTTTTCAGTTTATGTGCCTTTATGTTTTCAGTCCCAGTAAAACTGGTAGTTTGCTGTGACTGCTGGAGGTCTAGAACAGGCGTTATGAAAGCAGTGAGAAGTAGACATTTCTGATCCACTTGCCTGTGAAAAAGTTGCTCATTTCTACTTCAACCAGCCCATGGATGATGCACCACAGGCTAAGCATTTTCTGCTTAGCCACATTCAACATGCTTATGAAGCAGACAAACTGCCTTGCTTGACAGGTCATTTGTCCCCCATTGTCCCTGCCGAGTCTTTAATCATGCAGTCTCCTCTCACCACATGTAGTTTAGCACAGATGTGTTGAAGAATTATAATGCAGGGCTCATTCAAACAGTCAACGGAGCAGCTTTTGGGATGGTGCTCCCAGAAAATAAGCCCTGAACATGCACACAGTTTAAAAAAAAATACCCCAGTCTACTCTTTAATGCCTTGAATCTTGTTTTGTACCTGTGAACAAAATTCATGGCAGCTGGGAAAGTACATGCCAACAAAACTTAAGCAGCAGTTTTAAAAGCCTCTTAAGGCAGAGTGCTGCGACAGTCAGTTTTATCTTACCAGCATTATGGCTGGAATATTCATATGGTGCACAGATCAGATTATAAGGTCCCAATTTACAATCCCCAGTGTTTTACAACATGTGTTATCTCAGGAAAAGATGGACAGAACTGCACTTAAAATGCAACTGCCACATAAAATCTGTCCCCCTTAAGCTCTTCATCGTAGTTATATAAAGAGTTTTGTGGGTTGTATGAAAATGTTTTATATCTAGAATCAGATACTTGGATAGGTTCAGTTACTTCCAGTAACTGTAGTTCCAAAATGTCATTTGTGCATTAAAAAAGAAAAGTTGTAGCCCTATAAACATTCAGTTTACAAAGATAAGACACTGACAGGTGAAGAGAATTGTATGTATAATTGCAGTAGAGTGTAACTTTTTTAGGTCTCAGCCCCACAGTCCTAGAGACCAGTCAGCAACCCCTGAGCAATCATCAGTCACTGGGGGAAAAATATACATTCCCCAACTGACTGGTGAGTGGCTGCTACCTGTCACTGGGGGTTGTAAGGAAGGTGTTGTACCAACAACCTCCTTATAATTGCTTTGGTCACTAGCTTGGATTGCCATAGTGGTCCATAGTTTGCATGGAAGAAGCCAACTTCTCTGCAAACACTTGCCAACTTTTTGCCAAGCAGTACTTCAGTTTAAAAGTTATACCTTACGGCTCAACACGTTTCAAAAGGGTAAACTTCTATTTTCTGGGATCTGTTTCCAGTTTGTGTGCACTTTCAGTGGTTTCACTACAGCTTGGTGAGCATATGGTAAGTATTTGCAGACAAGTTGGTGTCTTTCATAGCAATCTCCTAGCAACCAAAACAATCGCAAGGCGACTTTTGGTGCAGCACCAGCAACCGGTTTCACCTAGCGACTACCAGCAACCTTCACCAACTGCTCAAGGAATAAACATTTTTTCCTAGAAACCTGTAGTGTTAGGGAGTCACCAACTGGTCTCTAAGCCTGTGTGACTGAATCTTTACTCCATTTAAATGAATCTATTTAACTTCATTCATTCTCGTTTTTGAGTGATTAAGTTATCTGTATGTTTTGCCTCTATATTTAAGAATATATCATTAACTAAAATGACTCTGGCACTCTATCACTTTGTAGCTCACATGCTATGTCACACTATGATGTTGCAGTTATACGAACATTAGCACATCCTTCATGGTCTTTGTAAACCATACTGGCAGCTGTGCCTCTACTATCACAACTAAGTATTGTGTTCATCAGCTAGCAATACACTATAGTAAGTTTTACCAAAGAGAATTTGTGGCCTCTTTCCATACAGGGTCTTCTGTTGTTGAGTAACAGTTTTGATGGTTAGATTGCTGCAATCTCATTAGAGACAGTAATGTCAATAATGTCAGATTCAGATACAGTCTGTGTACATCTGTTTTTTGTTGTCTGATAACAATTCAGTTTGATGGCTTCTTTATAGACTCACTCACTGTAATAAACAATTTACACTATTCTTAACAAACTTAAGGGAAGCCTCGAGCATCGGCGTAAAGAAAAGTCAGTTAAACTTCAGAGATACCACTCTGCATAAAACCACTGTGAATCAATTTCACCTGCTTTGGTGCAAATGAAAGCGTGGAGAGGCAAGAAGAAGACAACCCCCTGAAAGGGAATGGTTTTGCATACCAGTGCTCTCCCTTCGTCCCTCCAGACTCATTATTCTGTAGTTTTGCTCTTTGCTTGTGTCCTTAGCACTCCCCATAGCTTTGGGTTAGTGCCTGCAGACCTTTCAGGTTGTACAGATAGTCCAGCTCCTCTAGGATCGCACATAAATATGTATTGTTGCAAGGAGGTTTGATTTTCTTAGAGCACAGTCTCAAGAGTGTCAAAGAGATACCAGGAGATGGGCATGAGGAGAGCTGGACAGGGCCGTAAAAGGGTCTCAGTATCTATTTCTCTGTGTAAGGAGAAACAGAAGGAACACTGTGAGAGCCCTACAAAGTGACCTCCAGTGGGCTATTAATGTATATGTTCCTGATCAAACTGTTAGAAACAGACTCTATGAGGGTAACCATATGTTCCAGTTGTCCTTTAGTGGAACCTGTGTTCACAGAGCTGCACTGTGTAGCTCAACTGGTATTCTGCAGAGAGCATCAGAACTGGCAGATCCACCACTGATGTCCTGTTCTCTTCACACAAACAGTTTGGACACCTGTGCCAAATGTTATGCTGTCTGTGTGTATATGGTGCACTTATTGTCCTGGTACATATAATTCTAACGATTTAAAAAAAAAAACGCACATCAGTGGAGCAAAGCTTTTCATTGCGATGCCTTAAGAGACTGACCAATCTACCTGATCAGACTCCACTGATTATGGACACACTAAAAGCTTTCAAGAGAATTTCTTAGAAATGTAACAGCACAATGTCGTAGAATTGTATTTTTAAATCGACATTTAGAACATGGAAGGCTATAGCCATCATCACAGCAAACTTTTCAGTGGAGCTGGTTGATGGTGTTGAAGATGAATTTTGTTTTTCTGGGTTACAGCTGAGAGAGAGCTGCTGTCTGTGGCTGTTAAGTTGTGAGGCAGATTTTCCTTTCTTGTCCTAAATTTCAGATCCAAAGAGTCCCTCTTCATCTCACATCACTACACTGAGTTGTTTTTTGTTCTTTTTCTATCTCTCTTTTTTTTGCAATACTTTATTGGTGTTACTTTTATCTCCTCGTGCTTTTTCCAACTCCATTTCACAGCTGATCGTATTTTACAGTATTTATTCTTATTTTTTTCTTCTTTTTCTTTATTTTGACAGCATTTATTTTGTACTACACTTGAGCCCTGATTACTGAATTGGTAGGTATTTTGTGTAAACTGGCACAGTGCTTTGTGTTTGGTGGTTTTTTTTCTCTATATTAGTGCCATGGCAATATCAGAGCTTCAGTATCAATGGCAAAACAATACAACAGATTTATTAGAGGCACCAAAACTTCCTGAACCTTGACATAGCCTTACATTTTGCTGGTACGAGTTTACCCAGCCCTGCTCGTGCAAAATTGTAGAAAAAACAAAACAAAATTAACATAGTGAAAATTTAGACCATAATTAAACTAGCAGGCAATGAGAAGCACCAGACCACATGTGGTCTGTCCCATAAAATGACATTATATAATCATCCGGCTTCTGGTCTTCATTGTTGTCTCAGCTACCTTTTCAGTTTGATACAAAACAAACAACGAACAAACAAGCTTAGTCGTGTATAACTTGGTTTTATAAGGAAGAAATGACCATATTTACTTGTTCTAACTTTCTCGCAACATTTAGCATTAATCACTGGTTGTCCCAGTCAATTAGTGCTGCTGCTGCAGCGCAAATGAAGGCAGACAGATCTGGAGCAGAGTGACAGGAGCAGGCTGATGAGCGCTGGGTTTGTAGTCTGTGTAGCCTCAGGAAAACTCTGCATCTGTGCTTATGTGCACTTTATCTAGTTATTTTTTTATGAGATTTTATTTTTATTAAAAAATAGTGCAAACAAACCCCCTAAAGACAGAAACATGCACACAGGCTTTATACGTGTTTTGTTTTGGAGGATTGCGAGGGGATGGAAGTCATTAAGGTTTGTCACTCGCCTGATACTCCTTTTATGAGATTTAACAATTTAAGATAGCAGCTGGCTTAATTTTGCTTAAGTGCTCTGAGGAGTTTGTCTTTGAATATAACATCTTTATGCGTCAGTGACTCTGAATGTTCAGTAGATACTTGCCCTTAAAGCTGTTTAACAGCATTGGACTGCGAACTAGAAACACAATACTGAGTGTACTTATTAGTGGTTTAATGACGGCCTCGACTAATCAATTAAGCAGAACAGAAGATTGCGACAAGTGTACATTTTAACAGAGCAGGATGGGAGGTGTTATGTTTTGTTTATTCTTAATAATACAAGGAATACAAGGTGTGATACAAATAGCCTGATATTAAATATTATTAAGACATAGTCCTGTGGTTTTTCATAGCAAACCAATTATACAAGTCCAGTCCTGCAAATATCTTGGTGTCCACACTGATAGCACCTTAAAATGGCATATTCATATTGACTGGGTATGTTCTCAACTCCCACAGAGGCTGTGTTTCTTACACTTACTGGATCTGTATAGAATTGAGAAAAAATGTTATAATAAGTTTAATAAGAAGTGGGATAACCGCATGGTTCAGGTACCTTTCTGTGAGACTGAAATCAAAGTTAACAGGCTTGGGTCAGACTGAAATAAAAATGATTGGTTCAAACAATATTCGACCAGTGTGCGCTTACAAATACAGAGAGAATCCTTTGTGAGCCATTCTACATTTGGTACTCTCAGTATGAGTTAGTATCATTAGACAGAAGGTGCAGACCTAAATGCAAACTAAACCAGGTTACGAAATGTAATAAGATGAGGCTATAAAGGTTAACTGCAGGGCAGTCAACTGATTGATGTCTCTTGTTTTATTTATTTATTTTAATGTCTGCGTCTGCTGGTGTTGTGTGCCCATATGTGATGATAGGTGTAGCTTTGTGGAGCCAAAGTTGCTAACTCTCCAACTATGGAGACTATAAGGTCTGTCTACCTGTCTATGACCCTTTCAGATAAAAACTATATGTCATCATCTTTACAGTATTTTTGTACATTTTCATCCAGGCAGGAAATGTGGGTTATCTCCAAAAGCTATATGTAAAACTTTACTAAAGTGGAACTCAGTGGCAGGAACTGAAGATACTATTTAAAAAGGTGGCTTTTAAAGACTGCAAATGCACAAAACAATATTTTATTTTCTGAAAGCTGTTCTAAAATTTTGTGAGCTGAATTGGAAAACAGGCTTTTAGCTGCTATTCTAAACAGTGTGCAGTAAAACTGTGAAGACCAAACTGTTGTCCATGAAGTAGTTTCACTGATGGTATTCTCGATAAATACCAGTTTGTCTCCCCATGGCAACAGCAAGACCATGAGATGCTACTGCACCCCACTTTTGTTAGTCAAGAAATAGCTGGGTTAGTTTATAAGTTGACCCTACTTTAAACCCGTTATGCTAAGCTAATCTTCTTCAGGCTTGGGGTCTGTATGTAAATGTTGCAATGTTTACAATTCTTAAAGTCTCTAGAAGCAATATTCTGGTGCCAGTATTTGCCCAGTCATTCCTTGTCTCCACGCTGACCATTATGACGTCCCTTTCCGATGGGCCTTTCAATAAAAGTGAAAGCTGGAAAATCCACTGTCCTCATTTTGTCTAAAAATGTATTTCAAAGATTATCTAAAACGACTCTAAGGCTTCAGCTGTCTTTTGGATAATTGGATAGAATTACAAGTGTGATTTCATCTTCTCTGTTGCTGCTTCATTTTAATTGAGGCCAAAAGGATGAGTAGATTCTTATATAAAAAGCTTTTCTAGTGCAGCTTAAGCCTCTGGTCGTCTTTCTTTCATATTAACATCTGTTTTTCTAAACTCTTTATTGTGTAAAAGGTATATTTGTGATCTCTGCTTTCCCATTTTTGGGCATAAGAAAGGTAACATAAGAAGCTTTCTGTGATGGTCTAGTGTCATAAAATCATCACAGCTGGGTGACAGCTTACTAGGAGCCCACCCCAACATATCAGCTTGAGGTGTTTTGGGAGCAGACGTCAGACTTGGATAAGTAAGGCAGGCCAGGACGTCAACGAGAGTCTGTCAGCTCTTATTGCAGTCGTGCCAGCTGTATTTTTTTTGTGCTCTTCAGGGTAGGTCTCCCACATGCTTTAGAAACCACCTACCCTGCATGAAACATTTCCGTTCTTCATCCAGTTGTAGAAAATTGTTATGTAAAATACTTCCTCTGAGCCTTTTGCAGTGCTGTCAAATCTCATTTTGCAGTAGCACTTAACCTACATGCTTATCCTCTGCCCTGTTCAGCACTCTGAGGAGATTGCGGCAAACAAACACACATTTAGTTTGTCTGGTGCTGGCTTTTAACCGAATGTAAACATTTAATTGAATACAAAGTTGATGCACATCTAAAATTATTTTCTTTCACCACCAACACCACTAATCTTAGGTCATGTGTCAACTCTATTTCAAAAACTTCAGTATCTAAACCCATAGAGTTTTTGAGCTGTAGTACAGATGACAAACCATCTTGTATTTTCTTTTTAGGCTTCATTATGGGGTTCATTGCTTTATCTTGGATTTCTTTATCTTAGATTTGTGTAGTTAGGTTGGTAAGTATTTGATCACTGCTTTTGATTTTTGTAATTTTGCCTTTGTACACCACCACAGTGGATTTGAAACAATCATGATGTGATTGAAATGCAGACTTTCATCTTTAATTCAGTGGATTTTACAAAGTATTGCATTAACTGCTTTTTAGAATTTATTTAGTCCCCCATTTTCAGAGGTATTTCCTTCTTTGGGCAGCATTTCCAATTCACTGATGTGTCGTCAGACACAGTCTTCATCTCTCCTTTCCAACTGTCCACCTTTGTGGAGAGTTTGATTTCTGTCTTTGGACCAAGTTAAGAATGCAGGCTTTCCACCAGTGTGTTGAGATTTCTCATGTGACATCATAAGCACAATGCTCAAGAGTTGTCCGCCATAATTGACCTAATAAAACCACCGGTTGCTAGGGAAAAATGTGTACTCGCCAACTGGTTGGCAGTGATTCATGGAGGTCGCTGGCTCTTACTTCGTGAAATCAGTTGCAAAGTTTAAGTTTGCAGTTAAGATAAAAATACTGGAAACTAGGGGTGGGTTTAAAAAATCGATTTCCTGATTCAAATCAATTTTAGTTTGAATAATGCAATATCGATTCATAAAATCCCGAATAGATTTTTAAATATGAATGTATTTTGCCAGAAACACTCACAAAACTTTTTCAACAATCACCAAACAGCTAAAACAGCAAATGAGAGCAGGTAAATGGATTCTGCACAAAGATGTAAACACAAAGCGCAGATCCCCCCCGACGGCACATACACGGACACGCCGTCAGGTGCTGAAAGCCGACATCTCACAGATTCTGATGATGCAGGTTTCGTCATTCTCCGACCAAAATTCACTGAACCAGAAGCAAAAGAAGATCCAAACTACACTTCACGTTTGAAAAACATCGTCATTAATTCCCTCTTACTTTGGCTGTTTTACTTCCACCACGATGAAACCACACTTCCTGCACAGGTCTCTCTCTCTCTCAGTGTACTTCGAGACCAGTTTACCATCAAAAATCTCTGTTTTCTGCATTATTCACTTGCTTATTACACATCAATCTACTGCTGTGTACAGCGCTGTCAGCTGCTGTTTTTTTTTTTTTCAATAATGACCTCTGACAAGAAAGCCTCATTTCTGCTGTTCAATACTGAAGAAATTTAAACTTTTTAAAATGATGCCAAATTGCAAAACGCTTGGCTGTCTCTAATAAAACCTCTGTGACTTTGTTCTGCTTCACTTCAGCAGCATCAGGTAATGTTCATATGTTGATTCATTATTGGTGTTGCATGTGTTAGCTTAGCTTCTCCTGCATGCTAATAGGCTGTGTGCTACCGCTGACACGTGATGTGGTAAACACAGAATGACACAATTAAATTGAATATTGAATCAGGCCCATAGATGGCTTGTTCTCAGTGATACTTGCCTTTTCATCAGTCAATCAGTCCAAGCTAAATATCAGACTGGTGCATCGGTTATGGTTATAATTACAGTTGTGGCTTTTTAAAACCATCATTAGGAATTTACTAGTTATACTAGTAGTATATCTATTAGATGATCAGTGATAAATGTATTAGTTTATATTCAAAATTAACATTAAAAGGCATTGAAATTTAAAAAATAGTAAATTTCATGATAAATTTTAAAAATTTGTACGGATATCAGGTAGACAGTAGAATAATAACACAATCAGGAAAGTTAGCAGTCTAAACAACTGTTTACGTCAGTTACCTTATAGTTCAGGTCCAGCCCAGGTCAGTTTATATGAGTGGAAAAGACACTCTATTTTGTCTATAGTTATGTAAATGACTGCATAATAAATACAGAGGTGAAGACATTGCATTTACAAGATTTTTCCTTTTCTTCAATATAAAATTTTATTCTTATTAAAAAAAAAAGAAGATTAAACATGAGGCTAGCTCTGACTCTAACTAGCTTTAGCAATAGCCACGTTTCCATTTTTAGCTTGTTTATGCATGCTCAGCTGTTTGAAGATGGTTTAAGTATTGGATTAGGTCTGTTGTTACAAAAGTTTTTGCAGTGGTTCCCCTCGCAGTTTAGCTTGGTTAAAATTGTGTCATAAGTCACGAAGACGAGCTTCTACCATGCTAGCCTGTGGTTTCTATGTTTCTCCTGAATTCTTTATTTCAAACGGTACATTCAAAAGTACATTTTGGTACATTTCTACCCAGATAAGCAGCTTTTTATTTGGACAAATAAATTAAACTTTAACTTGTGAACAAATGTTAATATCAAATCCTGTACTGTGTTTGTGTTTGTTTCATTTTGAGGATCCAGGTTGTCTGCTCAGGTGTTTCTGTGTTAAGAGAAGGTGACAGTCTGTTGTTTGGTTTTTGCATTTTTTTTTTGTTTGTTTTGTTTTTTACCAACACTCTTCATTGTGTCCAGCTTTATCAGGTTGGACATTGCAAGCTGCTGCTCAGCAGTGTCTCTCTGTGTGCATGTGTGTTGATTCACCTTTTGTTCAACTCTTTTGCAAAACCAGTTGGTTTCTCTGTTGCACACTTTCTAGCAAGCACATTTCTATGTTGAGCTCGTCCAGGACATTATGTTAATGCCAGTGCTGCTGCAAATCTGCACAGGTGTAAAAAAAAAGAAAAAGAAGAAAAAAAAGGTGTTTTGTGCTCAGCTAGTCATTTACCACAAGCAGCAAATTGTCTTTTATGTAAAACAGTTTCCCAAGGCAGATACTAATCCAATTTCTCGGTTCTGTTTGCATATTAGAGACATGGAACGGTGGATTCAGGTGCGTCCAAGGAGCTGAATCTGAGGCCCCGTTTACACATCTACGTTTTCCCTTAAAAACGTATACTTTCCCCTTCGTTTGCACCTTTCGTTTACACACAAATGGAGATGTCGCCTCTGAAAACGATTCTTTCTAAAAACTCCGGCAAAAGTGGAGATTTTGGAAAACGCCGTTTTCGTGTGGACTGCAAAAACGGAGGTTTTTGGAAACGATGACGCATTTTAGTCATGTGATGCAGTCATGTGACCAATTCAACTAGATGGCGGACGGCATTGTACAGCAGTTGTTTTGTTTGCTCTCAATTTTGACAGCCCTATTAAAGATTAATATCAGTTTGTACATGCTCCAGATAGCTTTTCTTCAAAGAAGACGGAATGTAAAGTAAATAAATAAATAAACGGCAGACGGAAATCGTCTTACGTTTCACGCATGCGCGGTACAGGAACGTAAGCGTTTTCGGAAACGATTGAAAACGATAGTGTGGACGCGGAGCGTTTTTAGACGAAAACGCTGTTTTCAAATTTATCCGGAGTAGTGTAAACGTAGTCTAAGTGTCCACACAGACCTGTTTCTTTTCCCTCTCGTTGCCATTCATTACTCAGTAACCTTGCTTGAAGCCGTCTGTGTTTAACGAATGCCAGATATAATTGTGATTGTTACATGAGTTGTTTTTCTAAAGTATTCTCCTTTTAGTTAGTGGCCATGGGAAGAACACACCATCTGGGATTTTGGCCCTGTCCCACAGTCTGACACAGACACTGAAACAAAGCGTGCACTCTTCCTGCTTAACACTTCATTGCAGACGGTACAAAATTTAAAAAATTGGTGTCAACAAACAGAACCATTTTGTCATTATCGGAAATTTTCTTGTAACAGCAGAAAAACCTGCCATGATCGTCCATGTGTACATGTCCTTCTCCATTATTCTGTCCCCACTGTACCTCTTTGTGCTCAGTTAAGTCCTATTTCTCCACTGCTGCCAGCATTAGAAATAAAACTGAGCTGGTGGAGATCTGGGAAGCCTGCATACAGCAACCACTGCACCACTTCCTCCACTCCTGGTATAATCTTCCAGAAATAATATCTTGAATTAACTCCCACTCTCCTCCTGCAGTAGTCTCCTTTTATAAAACAATATAGCGCGTTGTCAGTTTTCAACAGAATGCACCAAATTGCAGCTTGGCAGTAAATCTTCTGCAAAATAATGTGCCACAACGCCACGCCTTTCTTCTCCGATCTCAGAGAATGGCCCAGTGGTCTGTCAGCTGCAGATTTTAACTGTCTAAACTGCAAGCAGATTGTGAGCCATGTTATGCTGAGGTTTATAGCTCATGACAAATGCTTGTTCAGCCTTTCACAGACTTGCTGTAAATGTCAGTCCTCTGTAGTTTCATAGATAGTAAACCACAGGCACTCATCCGTACATCTACACATGTGACTTGGTAAAAGAGTTTGACAGTGATGTAAACCGTGCACTAAGCACTCTTTATATATTTATGGAACATGCCGTTGTTTATTTCTAACATTTTTCTGAGCCAGCACAAACATTTATGCAGCGTTGGGGTTTAAAGCAATTTATATCCCTTAAAATCCCTCATTAACTCTCATTTTATTCTGCTTCTAACGGCTTCTAGGTTGTAAATTGCAAAAAAAAAACCTCAAGAAATCAGACTTTTAGACACCTTTTGCTGACTGAGAAGGCAGTTTAATTTTCACATTACTGCAGCCTCAAAATGTGGGAGATGGCAGACAAGGAATGCCAGTTAATTACACAGATCAAATCTATCACTTATTTTAAAAAGCATACCAGGATCTACAGGATTTCAGCTAACATAGTGCTACAGAGTAAAGTAACTTTGCCTCTGATTTGCCTGAAATTTGGACATATTATATAATGTTTGCTGTGAAATTTTAGCTTTATATGTCCCAAAAAAAAAAAGAGATTTGTCTACTGACTCTCAGACTTTTTTATTTTCTTGCACATTTAAATCTGAGGCAGTGTTTAAACAGTCACTTCAATTTCATTTATATAGTGCCAAATGACAACAACAGTTTCTTCAAGGTGCTTTATTTTGTAAAGTAAAGAGCCTACAATAATACAGAGAAAACAGCGAAAACGGCAACAATCAGATGACGCCGTATGAGCAAGCAGTTTTGCGACAGTGGGAAGGAAAAACACCCTTTTAACAGGAAGAAACCTGGCAGAAGCAGGCTCAGGGAGGGGTGTCCATCTGCTGTGACATTGGGAGTGAGAGCAAATTTTCCACAAATAATTTGGAGTTACGTTCCACAGAAAAATCCACGAATACTGAACTGTGAATAGGCAGGGGTCGGTTGCATTTGGATTACACCATCTACTGATATTTTTGTTTTTGTGATACAATGTTTTAGTAATATTTTCTGAATCCAGCATGAAAGTTGAATGCAAATCACATAACTATTTAATATGTGAACCAAAAATACACTTACCTTCATTAGCGTAGATGTTTTCAAAGCTTTAAGTTCTGCCAGGCAAATTCATGCAGAACATGTGGTAAGAACAGCTGCAGCTTCCAAACCCAACCCATGTAGATTTAGCTAAATTGCTTCATTTCTTTGCCTTTCTTTTTTCTTTTTTTTTTTAACTGCACAGTTCTCGTCATTTGGTTGTTTTTGAAAGATTAATGTTCATATGTGAGCTTTTATCATAAATTGAATATATTATTTTTTCACCAGAAAGCATGTGGTGGACCTTTCATTCTGCACCTCCAATTTTGTGTCAGATTTACAAAAAATGAAAGACATCAGATAGAATCTCGGTGTAAATTCAGAGTCACACCTTACTCAAATAGACTGCATGTTTCTGTTTAACTGCAAAATTTGTCTGACGTGATGTGCAGAACGGTAACTCAGTAATGGCCAAGGGCCTTTGCCTTCCTGTCACAATCTATCTGCCTCCCATTCAGTGCTTGGAAAACCAGAAAAATGCAAATGAAACATGGTTAATCAGCTGAGAAGTGAATGTAATTAGGAAGCAGAGGGGAGCGGTCATTTTTGAAAATGACTGTGTCTCTTATATATGCAGAGATTTGTTGCTCGTCATGATTTCATATTGTGAACACTTTTACAATAGGAAGTCTCTCTGCAAATACACAGCAGCTGCAATGGTTCACTGCAGATGTGTCATGTCAGTGTGTGTGCCTTTTCTACAGTGCAAAGAGGCACACAGTAAAGTTGGATGATTTGGTTAATGAGAAGGCAGCTAGCTGCTATGCAGTGACCTCTGTGTCAGAACAGAAAGTTGCTCATTTGATCAGTTCTAAGCTCATCAGCGATCTGTTTTCAGTATACATTTTAAAAATTTCCTATATATATAATTTTATACACCTAATTAGAGGTTTGTAGTATTCAGCAGTGGGTTTTGGTTTTTTTCCTCGAGTACAGCTTATCTGAGAATTATTGAAAGGTATTTTATTCATGGCCTTCTTGGACTACAGTCTTGATGCTGAGTAGAACTATCAGTGACAGTACACTTTAACAAACTCTTGGTCTGTGTCAATACTGTCTCAACATCTTTCTCTACAGTACAATCGTTTTCACTTTCACTTGCGCAACTCCTTTTACACAACTGCCCTGAGACCTCAGTGATTCTCACCACCTGAAGGTGTAAATAATCCACCAGGGTTCTGTGAAGAACTTCCTTCACAAGCTGGTGGAGGAGAAAGTAACTCTGAGAGCTCTGCAATCAATATTGTACTGATTTATTAACTACAGCTTTTCCCATGAGTGTGAATTTGTGTTCAAATGGTTGAGCAAGACTAAGAGAAGAGCTCTTTAAGAAAGAATGCAAACAGAACATTTGAAGATTGTTGAAGATAGAAGATTCTTAATGCTTTGAAGCCTGAAGGAGATGAATGACTATCCTCTCTTTCTCAAATTCCTTCGTAGAAGGAGGTGAAGTTTTGAAGTCACTGACATCACAGCTAGGCAGCAGGTCCAGTTTGAGGTATGTGAAATATTACAACCTTACACACACTATAATGTGTGAGTAAGTTCTGAGATGGTGCTTGTTGTGCACGAATGGGGCAAGAACCAGATGGTAAAAGTACATTCTGCAAACGAGAATCGGTGCCACATGAAATTTTATAATACTTGGAGATGCATCCTTATCATCTGGAGAAGCTGCATCAGTGTAACCTAAAGTTTATGTCAAGGGTTAGTACTACAAACAGAGTAGGATATACAGCTAAAGCTTAATTTAAATATTCAGGATGAATATTTGCAGATCCTACAAAAGAGGTACATTACTCAAATAGCTCCATCTTTGCTCACAGTCATAGTGGTACACCAATATCAAAATAAGCCACTATTGGCACATAGTGTGTGGCTAGGAATTTTTATTTTTACTCTGGTATCAGATCTTTTATGCAGTGATTGAGGATGGGGAAAAAAAAGATGTAATAACAACTTTATCCCATGGATAAATATGGTTGTACAAGTCATATTTTATTTAATGTGATTTACAAGGATATAAATAATGGCCAAAATTACAAAAATCAGTGTGCTGGAAGCCCAAGCCTATGTACATTAGTTGGTCAGCAGTGATGACACCAAATAATTCATGTTAGTTTGCACTCAAAATACAGTCTCTACAATCTACCACTTTTTTTTTAAAATGTCCAACCTTTATTTTGGTACCATGTTTCCAGTGCCATTTGCTGCAAATCCTTTATTCTTTTCTCTTTTACATGTATGAACAATGAGTTGGCAAAATATCTATGTACACTTTGTAACTGGATGATTTCTCATCCAAATAATACAGTAATACTGCGTTTTAAAATAGTACATCTGCTAGATAAGAGTAGAGCCCCATGAGAAATGATGGAGAGTTGACCTGACCTAAAAGTTAGCTAGCCACCTGCGACATTCACTCTCTGTGTGTATAAGTATGATCGCCTAGTTTCGGATTTTATTTTATTTATTTTTTTGTTAAAGGATTGCCATCATTCTCAGGCCCAAGGTTTTCATTTCAGCATATCATAGAAAAATAATGTAACATTAAGACAACAGTAGACAAGAATTGCACAAGTATAATCATAATCCTCATGGTAATATAATACTCTCATATTAAACATTAAAATGTCAGGCAATACGAATAGAATACTTTTTTTTTTTAGACTCTAGATGCTTTGTTCACATAGGCTCTTCATCCATAATGAGACACCTGTTGCATCTTGAGCGTGTTGCAGCTAGTCATTTACACACTTGTGCATATTTCTCTTTATTATTTTCTGACATTAAAGAAAAAAAACAACAACAAAGAAATAAAATAAAGAAGACCAAAAGAGCCAGCCAGACATCGTGGAACTCATGCCAACACTGACACATGCCCAGGGATGCCCTTTAGTCAGCCTGCCATCTATTACCTAAACATGCCCTGTAACCATACTCACAGTCTCCATGGAGATGCTGACCTGCCAAAAAGTTCGAAGGTCATGCCTCCCAGTTGGGTGCATAAAACGGATCCTACTGGAGTTGCAGAAAGTTGAGGCTACTTTCAAATAAGTGTACATTCAGAGCAGACGGTCGTCTGTCAAGATGCAGTCCTGTCAGCGTGTGTGTGTGTGTGTGTGTCTTTATTATTAGTTGGTCCGATGTTTACTGTGTCGAGCAACATGTGGATGAATGACGTTAAAATTTTGTAGTCAACCTTAAACACTGTGGAGTAGCCATCCATGTTTGTAGTCCTTTTGAAAAGTGAACAAGAGGGTCCTTTGTAGTCCTTTTTGCATTGTGTGTGTGACAAGGTCCATGTTTAGGGCTGGCTACATTCTTTGCATTCCACAGTAATAGACATGAGCATCCGGCATTGCCCTGCAAATGAGATGACATCACTTATCGAGAGAGCCCTCACACCCCGCCTCTCCACTGGCCCCCCTGCTCAGCAAATCCAAAATGGCCACCATGCGTTTCACAAGCCACATGCTAAACCTTTTACATACAAGATTTATTCCCCCAAATAAAACAAGGTTTATGGGCTGGGAAAAAAAAAAAAAATCAAAACAAAACAAAAACTCCACGTGATTAAAGTAATTCTGAACATATACACAAACGTGTGCTGAAAAAAGGTGCTAGAAAAGCAAAAGTTCACCTAGATCTTCCTGTGTCACAGGTCAAGTTTAAAATATAGTTTGTCAAAGAAATTTACAAGTTTATCTCCAAAAAATAATCTGATATAAAGAATCAAAAAGTTGAAATACATTCTAGTAGCCTGCTGGATGAACCAGTTTGAGTCAAAGTTAGACTGTGCTACATCACCTCTCCCAAAGTTCAGCTCTCCTCTTTGATTAAAAAGTGTTTAAAAAGTCTAAATTTTCCTCCAGTTGTCATGTTAAGACAACATCCCTTCTCATTGTCAGCTCCCACACGGTGCTCAGAGACAGCTAAAACACTGTTACGCCTCTTAGCAGTGTTCTGGTTTCAAATCTTGTTCAAGTTATCAGGGGCAGTTGGACAAAAGGGCTAAAATTAATAGTAAAGTGAGGGATGGAGGCAGTTGGAGGAGAAAAGGAGGAGAGAGACGAAGCCAAATGGTTGCACCCATAAACAGGAAGAAAACCCCCCCCCCCCAAAAAACAAGAAACTGTAAGCAGAATAACCGACTGGTTGACTGCTGACTGACCGACAAACATGAAGTGGAAAAACAGAGCTGACCATTCCCCCTACAGGTGGAGACAGAAGTGCACCACAGCCCTGGGTTCAAAGGTCATGCGCCAGCCCTGCAGGCAGGAGGATGTGGCCCAGGCCAAAGAGAGGGTGAGAGCAGAAATAAAAGAGAGAAGAAGAGACAAGGAGAAAGAAGAGAGAGACAACGCAGCGCCAAACGTCATCATGCAGTGGACAGGCTCGGCTAACGGGGGCGGGGCGAGATGGTTTTTATTTTTATTTTTTTTTCAGCCGGTGAGGTGGCGCGGCGGCGTGCGTCGCTCGTGCCCAACTCCGGGGCGGGGCCCCGGTACAGGGCAACCTCTGAAAGGCACACACACACAGGAGTGGACAAGGCGGGTGTATGTTAGAAAATAGTGGTCTCATACTTGGTGTTGACTCCTCTTTTGGCCTCCTGACCTGGCTCCACAATCCACGGCACGTTGGCATGGCCCTTCTGATCCATGGACGGCTGCTCCATCTGACACAGAGAGAGTTGGAGGAGGAGGGGAGAAGCAGAGTTAGAAAAAAACAAGTGGGGGGAAAAAAAGGAGTGTTGGATGACTTCATACCAAACAATGCAAACGTCTGTGTCGTAGTTTTAAAAACTGACTTGCGGTGCAATTTTCAGATATTAGGTCATGCTGATAGTTGGTGAAATCAGAGTGATACAGTAGAATGAATGAGATGGAGGTGGAGGATCAGCTGCTTACAGAGAAACGAGATGGCGGGGGAAAATAAAACAGACGAGAAAGCAGAACTGAGAATATAGTGAGTTTGACAAAAAAATATACACATTTTCTTCATATGTATAAATGTGATGTCTGTGTTCATACTAAGGGAGTGCATCACCTCTAAGCTGTATGAATGGTAAATGAACTGGTTCTTATATAGTGCTTTCCTACTCTAAAATGCTTTATACAACATTCTTCCTTCACAATCACTTTGGCCTTGGGTTACCCAAGGATGCTTGTCCAAGAATCCTTTGGTGCTGCCAGGGATCGAACCACGAACCTTCCGTTTAGTAGATGACCTGCTCTACCTCCTGAGACAATTCCTGCAGCTCCAGAGAGTTTTAATAGAGATGCTGTCTGTAAAACTGCAAAGCTGTCGTGGTGGCTGAGAAACAAACCAAACAATCTAGAGCGCTTTCAAAAATAACCCCAAGGCAACAATCAAGAGGCTTAGGTTTATTGCCGAGGGTGGCTTTCCTCCAGCCTGATGGTTTGTTTTCAGATGGTTTGGGGATGGCGGGCGATGGCGGGGGGTGGCTGTAAAGTTGACTCGGTACAGGAATACGCGTATTTGTAAACTTGAATTGCAAACATATATATGAGCAAATTACTAACTGCATCTCAATGCAGTGTTAACATTTTTATAATAAAGCCAAAAAAGATCTGCTTTGAAAGGTGTCGTAGTATTGTTGGAGGACACTGGATTAACTCAGTGATGCACTAACAGAGCCATGTTTCTGTTATCTTCTCTTAACACACTGCTACTGCAACAGTACTGAAACTAACTGTAATATTAGTACGGTTCTCTATCCTCTTCTTTAGACGCACACACACACACTCAGACAGGCAGCGCAAGACCATATAATCCTGTTTTGGGGTTATAGGAAAACACAGACACACTTTCGATCTCGCAGCATCACAACACATCACGCTCAGTAAAGAACTCATCCAGAGCATCACCAGTATCAAATTCATCAACCACACATGAAGATGCTGAATGAACCATCTGCCTTCAAAATGAATTTTATATCAACAATCTTTCTTCTTTTCTTCCTGAGGAAGGGGTGGGAAGAGAAACTTGAAGTGATGCTACTGGGGTGTTCAATCTTTGATTTGGTTCTGCAAACTCAGTGGTCCAAACTGATGTAAAACATGCTCTTTGCAGTGGGTCTATTGAACTTCTGAATAATTTCTTGGCACACTACATACACTGTGGAATGGCATGACCTTTTATAAAAATCATATGCTTTGTGTGATAGATGAAGATGTTTCTGGGTGAGTGTGAGGTTGGGTCAGAAGTGAAAGCACTCCAAATATAAAAGTTCAGTGCAAGCATTTAGTTCTGGAACTACTGAACCTACATGGTTTTAAGTGCGTTTAAACATTTGGCTCATTTTAAAGTATTGATTATAAAGGGTAGGCAGTGTTTTAAAATGTTCCAGCAGGCCACTCTGAGTCCAGCATTTGATTTGATAATTCCCATAAAAATGACTGAGATAATCCCTGAGATATCTTAATATAAGTACAACGATACATATCTGAAAAAAATAGCACATTTCTGTAGTAGATGATGGAAAAAAACAGGAACCTTTCTCTCATTTAATTTTTTATTACCTAATTACATTGGTATATGAGTATGGGGGACCCATGGTGGTCTTTATAAGTGAAAATATGAAAATACAGTTAAAAGCCCAAAATTTGTGCCCTTGTTCACTGTGGCGGGGTGTGGTCCCTGGCACGGCTGCAAGGGAAGAGTGGGGCAGTAAGCTCGCGGGCCGGAGCCGGGCAGGTAAACGGCGTCAGCAATCACCTGTGGCTTACAGGATGTGTTTTTGTTTTGTCCTGTTGCAGTGAGGGGAGAGGGGCGACGCGTGACGGAGCGTGAGCAGAGCCGTCACGGCAGTGTGTGTGAATTG
The DNA here is from genome assembly GCA_015107715.1 of Tylochromis polylepis. Lineage (NCBI taxonomy): Eukaryota > Metazoa > Chordata > Actinopteri > Cichliformes > Cichlidae > Tylochromis > Tylochromis polylepis. The sequence goes on from VVHJ01028203.1 coordinate 19,406, forward strand.
TGCAACAGTGAATAAACGCTTCTTGTGACCCACTGTGTGAGTGTGTGGGTTCACCCGTGACATTCACATTTTCCAAAGCTATCCAGTGAGGTGGATTGGAGTCTTTGCCAGACCGATTCTGGCCCTCGGGACTTATGTTTGACAGCCTTGACCTAAATGAAGCGTAGCCTCTAATGTTACAATCAAACAAGGGAAAACTGTGGTTGGAGACCACAGGACGGCCACAATTATTGCGACTGTGTACAGTGAACTTCCAGTCCTGTTGCCTTTGAATTAGTTGCTTCAAAGACCCGTAAGATCAGTTGTGCAACTACTCAGTCAGCTGCCATCGCCAAAGCAAATTTGACATGTGATAAATTGGCAATAAGACTGAATTGCTCCAACTGAATGGAGTCAAGTTGTTGATGAAGTGTAACAAATCAGTAAAAATCGCAAATCTGTTGCCATCTATATACACAGAAATTCACATTAAATTCGGAGTCCTGCCAGAAACTCATAAATTTGTAACAGAAATCTCGAAATTCCTTTCCAAATTGTGATGTAGTTTCTGCAGGAACCTTACTTTTATATAGGAATATAAACAGAATATAATCAGTTGAGTTGAGCTATTGCAATGCTTTGCAGCCGAGTTGCGCTTGTCGGTGTAGACTGACTCAGGTTGATTTCAAAATGCTGGCAATCTGTCTCCATTCATAAATTAGATGGAAATTATTTGCAGACTGTTGCTAGTCTATCTGAGGATGACTGCAGTCAGTCTGAGTCATACTGCAATGGTGTGGAGACAGGTTGCCTTCTGCCAGTTGACCCAAGCAATCACCATGTGATTGAAATTAGTTGCCCAGAAGTTGAGTGTTGCACGCTCAACCTACTACCAGCTGCAATCGCTAACTATAATGCAGAAAAAAAAGAAAAAAAAATCAATGCATTCACTGGGCAACCACCAGTTTTTTCCAACACTTGTCATAGCTAGCAAGCTAGGACATACAAGGTCACTGTTGGTGAGAATCTTGGGCAACTCTAAGCATTTATTAAACACAACAAATAGAAAGGAAGGCACTTCACAAGATAATTATTGACTGAGTCGAATTCTCAACGAGGCAGACCCTTTAATTAACATAATTTAACAACATTTTAAAAAGACCAAAAAAATCCCCCATCCCTCAGCTTGTTCCAATTACTAGCGTATAAATTATTAGCTGATTTATACGTCCAACCACTCAATCCTACTGTTTATTGATCAAAGCGCTTTATTTATATTAATTTACCATCTCAAATACACCACAAAGAAGGAGGTGGTGCATCTCCATCCAGAGGCTGAATTGGTACAGACGGACACGTAAAAACTGAAGCACTTATGAAATGGATTGGCTTTGCAAGATTGGCTGTCTTTTTAATACCAGTGCTACTAAAAGTGATATGGAGCCATGGGGTAGTAAATGAAGAAACACACACACACTGCAAGCAGAACACACAAGGATGCAGAGTCAGTTGAAAAAAAGCAACAGAATTAAAATGGAAGCACTTACAGATGGCGCCTTCTCCTTGACTAAATGAAAATTTATGTGAAAACAAAAGATAAGAGAAGGAAAAGCGTGGAGGACCTGTGACTGAGCTTTGTGAGGAAGATGGAAGTGTCGAGAGGGAGGAAGAGGAGGGTGAAGAGGAGGCCGGTGAGGGGTGTAAATGTGACCCAGTGACCAGCGGCTGGAGGGGGGCATGATGACCTACAGGGAGGCAGAGGTCATATACAAGTCAAAGTCGGCCTGCTTGGCAACACTAGCACCAAAAGCAACAAAGCAGCAAGGCAAAAACCACAGCGAGGACAGAGCAGCTACATGGCAACAGAGAAAGGCAACAGCGGTCTAAAACCAAAAGCAAAAAAACCATGGCAACAACATGGCAGCAAATTCATTGCCCTGGAAACAGCGGGGGACAGCAGCATTACCACAACACAGCAAAACTCAAACTGGAGAAGGCAATGTTACACCACACTTATATAGCAACTCCTGCATGGCAACAACACTCCCACCAGTATGAATATGCCACAGCAACTGTACAAAAAAAGCTCTGAAAAAAGTGTCTCTAACACTCAGTTTACTCAAATGGATTTAGACACTTTTCTCCAGGATCATGACGAATTTCCAGTTGTTTTAAAGTATGTTAAAGGGTTAGGGTTAGTGTAAAAAATAGATGCAACCCAAGCCTAGTCTAGAAGACTATCTAGGACTAAACCCCTATTGCAGCTGGACAAAAGGTTATAAAATTATATGTGGCAATATGTTGGCTGGGTCACATCTTTATCATCTAAATCATTCTCAAGTTCCGAAATCATGGAAATCTATGAGAAAATGTGACTTACTCTATGATCTCAGCAAACCTTGTCAATTTCAAATCTTACCGAATACAACCACAAAATAAAGGATAAAGCAGTATATGCTTTAGGGTGTGACTGACATGTTGTTACTCCATGAACAGTCTCTTAGTTTGTCAGTTAGATTTGTCTGGTTGAGGAAGAAAAATATAGCAACAGCAAAAATACTCAGCTTAATACGCAACAGCCAGACTTAGCAATCGTGGTGTCACTCATTGGTTAGCAATGTCCATCTTTTATATACAGTATATGGGGCAGAGGAATTTTTCCACACTCATAGTCTCCATCTTCCATTAGGAGTTCTAAACAAGCTGTTATAATCTGATACGGCCCAAGCCTATTGCAGACTATCTAAAATGAAATCTGTTGCTTTAAAAGTGTCACATTACCGATTACAGTAACATACCAGTCCTGGTTAGTTTAAACAAGTTCACCTTTGTAAGTTAAGTGGATGTTGGGGTGGGGAGAATAGAAGAAATATGACAATGGGAGGTTGTGGAGAAACTGGTACTGGTGCACAGAGAAACAAAGCTATTGTATTTTAAAGGACATGGGCTTTAGAGGTGCTGGAGGATGGAGATCATTGCTGGTGGGTGGCAGGAATATTAAGTGAATTCTGCATTATCTTTGCCCTGCTGCACACCACAAGCCATTAACTACACCACACACATACATATACATGAAGCAGGCAGGAAGAAAGACAATTAATGGTTAATGTAATGGTTGCCGACTAAGCAGATTGTGTGTACACATGCCATCATCCATCATCTCTGTAGGCATAGGACCACACACACAAATACTGCATGTGCTCTCCTTTCCCATCTTTCCTCACCATCTCACATCTCACGCTAACTTTAGAAAGCGAGACCATTCCTATGAAACTGCTGTTCCAGTCAATCACCATCTTTTTTTTCATGACACACAGTATGTAAATTTGGTCCAAGCACACGATTACAGCAGCAATGATAACTCTGTACCAGGCCTTTTGAACACACACGTGTGCTGCTGGGCCTGAGCTGGCATTTGTCAGTGGAGGAGGGTAGTGAGTGTAGAGTGGGTTAGGGGGTGACTATTTTAATGGTCTGTCGAGGGGTTCATGGAAGGGCAGCAGGTTTATTGATAGACTTTGTGACGCTGTAGTTGATGTAGGTATGACACATGCTTTCATGATACTAAATGGGAAAGAAGAATCTGTTAAACAGCGAGGGCTGAGTATTGATTACCATTATTTATATGTATCAGTATAAGTTACAAAACTGTTAAGGGCATACAGAGTCCACTAGAAGCATGATTGATAAATACTGACACCTATTAAGCTCATTTCAGCTTTAGATTTTAAGTCTTGGACTCAGAGTGGCCTTGAATGACTCTGTGTCCAAAGTAATGCTCATTATTATTTGTCTATCTCATGCTATGCATTGATGCAGACTCTTAGTTCACCACCTGCCTAAAACAAGACCTTTATTTCCTCTCCTTTTTAAGGCCACAAATGAGAAGTTTGACCAGCGGGTGGGTGCATGCGATAATATCTTCGCTTTGGTGTCATACAAGAGTACATCCAAGAACAGAAAAACACTCTGAAATTGAGCTTTTGGTGCATCTGCAGCCTGAGCCTTTGGCACACTAACTGTAATATCTGAAACCTTTGCTACTTTTAATATGGCCATCCGTCATTGTAGCTTTTGCCTGGGCTCAGACGTTGGAATTATCCCGATTATCGAGTTGACACAAGACATGAAACAGTTTTCTTTTGCAGAATGATCTGTTCAATAAGCACTATTGGAGGGCTATCTTTTAGCCCATCAATGCTACAAACTGGACTGAAGCCACTGTCAAGCTATTAGAAACCCACCACTAACCAGGACATCTATTATAGTTCAGGGAATGTCAGACTAAAGGAGGAAACGGCGCAGGTTCACAGTTCTGAGTGATATCTGCGAGCCGACACGAGGGCAAAAATAGGGCACTTTGTTCTGCTTAACCATCATCGTTCTCTAAATCCATTACAGTTATATTCAAGTGCTTTCCGGCAGGTTTGAGACAAGACTAGGTTTTTCCTCTTTTGCTCTGTATGCACTGATGCAGCTTAAGTGAAGCTTCTCAACTTATCATTTAAACCATCAAAGCATTTGTAAATCAGCATTTGTATTTATTTCTTATCATACCCAGCCCTACCTCAAGTAGATTACTGCACATGAGCGAAAAGCTCTTCCCTATAGTGCAGTCCTCCAGATGAGAATTCTTTATCTTCTTACACAGAACCACACACACACACACACACACACACACACACTCTCATGCACACCCAGAGAGAGAGCGGGCAAGCCTCCCTGGAGCTTTATGCAAACAGGCATCATCAATCAGCCAAGTGTGTAAGAGACTGCAGGGACAGTAAGACTGAGTGAACGCTTAACAGATCAAATATCCACCTACACCTCTGCCACTTAGTCCACTCGGCCAAGGCGCACGCACGCAAAGAACACGAGCAGATAGAGCTAGTAAACCAATCTCAGATGTTTAGAAATAATGTAAATGAGTGAGGATGAGACTGGTAAGGAATTATGGACAGAGTCCAGTGAAAATAGGAGTGCTTTATTGGAATGAAATTCTAAAAAAGAAAAGAGCTAAATTTGAATCTAAGAGTGAAAGGTTTACATCAGGAGGGAAAATCCTTCTGATCTGTAATATACCTGAGTACTGCAGGGAACAGCTGGAATACTTTATCCCTTAAACATTTATTATTAGGATTCATAAATATTGCATCAGTTTTTTTCACTTTAGACCAAAGCAATCCAATCCAGACCATCTGGAACATGTGGCCTCACTATTGTGGAACTTGACAGGGATGGATTTTCTCTTTGAACAGCAGTGCAGCTGTGCAGCAGCATTACTTACAGACTTGCGGATGTTGATGCGGGGCTTGGGGACAGGTTTGCTGGGTTTGCTGTCGAAGCTCTCGGGCAGTGTGGATGACCCGTGGCCACTCTTCCTAGCCTGTAGGGCTAGCTGGTAGGCCACCTCGAAGGCCTGTCCGAGCGTCAGGATGATCTCGTAGGCCAGGTTCTGACAAAATGGCAAAATCAAATAGGTGTAATAGAATGTGATCTTGGACATTGAGTCTGATGTTTGCCTTTGAGCACAGCAGAGTGTCAGTACTGACCACATCAAAAGCAGTGAAGACATGGCAGTAGTGGTGACTGGACTTGAGGTCTTTGGTGATGTAGGCAAATGTGGACAGGTCCTCTGGATCCTGAGCTGCACACGAGATGTTACGAATCTCATGCTCTGCTATGATGTTCTACAGAGAGAGGGAGAGAGAGCGAAAGATGAGAGAGGAGGAAAAAAGAGAGAAAAGAAGCAGACGCAGAAAGATAAAGAAGCGCACAGAGAGGTTGTAGATTATTTCCATTAAGCCACTTCACGGAAAAACAAATCTGATTTATTATTCATCTCAAACTCATAATCACTGTAGCACACTTTTCAGTTTGAGAGTTTTCTGGAGTCACTCAGTTGGAATTTGTCCTCTGGTAATGTCACTGGAGAACGCTCAGACTTTGCGTTGCGTTAATTAAAGCACATCTCAGCGCTGTGAATTAAAAAACATCAAAGCCCAAAGAGAAGTTTTAGCAGGGGCCAACATCATGTAAACATTATGTTTAAGTTAGCAGTTGCTTTGAGCTATTATAAGAAAATATGCTGAAAACGCATTAAACTTTGATCTAGAGGAAGTAAAAAATTCTTTAAGGGCATGAAAATTAAAACATTAAAATCAACATATTGTAGAGACAAAAATCAGTGCAATGCAGATGATTTCCCCTAAGGAAATCAAAAAGAAGTTGCATAACATTCAACCGGTCAAATGCCAGGTTAGTCATACAGGACAGTGCTGTCTTTCGGCACCGATTGTATATAAATAGGCATATTGATTACTTGGGTTAAGCTGAGGGAGGAATCCTCTCCATGTAGTTGTTGTTTTGGGTGAACTCATACAGCAAGTAACCGCAGAGGACTAATAATGACTTAAAAATGTCTTGAGGTGAATCCCCTTTACTGTCTTTGATCCTCCTAATAGAGTTTCTACTTAGTACTGTTTCTTTCCATCTGTTGTTCATGGTTTAGTACATTAGTGAACATCCACAAGGACAGCTGCACAGATAGTTATTATTATTACATTTTAAGAAATGTTTTGAGAAGACTTTTTATACATTAAGTGCTAGACTTGTGTCAACAGGAAGAAGCATTATTATTTTTCCAAAGTCTGGGTAATTTATCTCCACAAATAATTGCACACTTAATTATCTTTATATTGTCTTCAAGACAAATCGCACAGATATCACAGATATATGTAACAATGGACTTCTTCACACAGCGTCTGTTTTAGTGTCCAGGGTGTGGAGTGAACCCTACACCAGCATAACGCAAAATGAGTTATGGCGTGCCATTGTAGAGGGAGTTGCCACACATTTCATCTCCTTCTGTGTTCTGTAACAATACAGGACTGAGAGAAGGCAAAGCATGTCTGCGTGACTAATTGGAGAACTGAATTGCCAAAACAGACTTACTTGGATTTTTTTTTTTTTTTACAGTGTGGATGACCTACTTGAGCGTGCTCTGTTTTAGTGCAAACTCATATCTTCAGCTTTTCAAACAAGAATCCGAATATGTACCTGATTCTTTTTTTATATGTGTGCACATGAATCACCTGAACAAATACTTCCATTCTGACAGTTTAATAACATTTACTGGACCGACTTGAGTGTTCTAGACTTTCAGCTCATCCTACTTCATCATGATTATTGCTTGTTTGTGCTCTGTGTTACATACAGTTGTAAATCAGGGAGGCTGGAGCACCACAAAGCAGACACGAGCACTGCAATGCTGTGTGGGCTTTATACTTGGTGTGTCATTTACACCGGGCCTCACAGGAAGCAAGCTGTGCGCATTGCTGTACCTTATTTGTGGCGTCGATGAACTTCACTCCTTTGTAGGACACGGAGAGCACGATGGTCGGCACTTTCTTCATCTGTTCTGTCGACTTCTTGTGCAAAAATGAGAAGGTAGAGACAGAAAAGAGGAAAAAACCAGTAGTGACTTTGGAGGCAGCTAGTGAAAATAAACTTGACAATTTAACTTGACATATTTAATGAAGATTTCTGCTTTGACTGCCAAACTCTAGTCGCACCATCCTCAAAAGTTATGAAACATACTGGATAATAAGTCAGAAACTACCTTTCTACACCCAAGTCACTGTAGCGGTTCAATTCAATAAGTCTATTAACTTTTAGGTCATATCAGGCTCTGACAGTATATCTCTCCTCACTCCTTGTAATTACACACCTATACTGAACTCATTATGCCGAGAGGTGCTGTGGAGAATTGTGTGATTTACAGCGATGTCAGCGTTACCCTCCCAGCTGTCATCCTACCTGACAAAAGGTTTAATATATTCAAACGCTTCCTTCTCCTTTCTGTTCTTCATCGCTTGTCATCTCCTCCTCCTCAGCATCCGTATTCCTATCACAGCCCGTCCTTTCTTTCTCCTCCCTTGTCGAACACGCAAGCTGCTATCCCATATCTGTTTGTCTTTGTTCTGTTCTTTGCTCCCTTCCTGCAGTGTGTTACTGCTACAGTTTGACCCTGTCAGTATCAGGTAGTGCTGAAAAACTGACAAAGGCAGCTCCACTTGGATTCACTGGCAGATGTGCCGTTCGGCGAAGTGAAGTTGGATCTTAAGCACCCAAAACTACCTCAGCCGTGGAGGGAAGGATGAAAGAGTGGTACGGTAACAATGTTACAAAAGCTGGGGTAATATGACGTGCATCTCTTTGCACCTAATTACAACCACAGTGTGCAGTAAAAGGTTGGTAAACCCGAGGAAAGGGAGAAGAAGAAGAAAAATTTCCCTCTGATGATGGTGGCATACTGTAAATATAGAAAGTAACAAAAGAGGGAAGAGGAACAGAGAGCTTTGCATATGAATATTAAATTTCTTCTTCACACTGCAGCAGTTCAGGGTGAGAGCCGGGGACCAGAGGAGTGAGAGAGTCAGCGTTAAGAGTAAAATATGGAAAGAATGAGCAGGAAGAAAAGACATGGATAGTAGGGCAGTAAGAAACAAAGGAAAAGAGGAATAAAAAAAAAAGAGTGAGCAGCAGAATGACACAAGGCGTGAGGAAGAGATAAGGTGATTAGAGGTAAAAGGGGGATTGTGAGGTATCAAGCTACCCAGGCGAGGATATTAAAAATAAATCCCTCAACACACTTAATCCACCACTATGATATTTTAAGTTTAAGTTCAAGTGAGAGCGTGAGGGCATTCAGACTGTGTCCCAGATTTAAAGGTTCAGTAAGCCTGCTCTCATGTTAGCTGTATAGTATAAACTAGTAAGCATAGGTTGTAAATCATTTAAATTTGGTCGAGTGAGTTTTAATAAACCAAAATTGTCCAAATGTTGGGGCTTGATCTTTCAGTACCGTAGACATAAAGTTAGATTGAGCTTTACCCTCATCTTGGCGCAGGCATCTTGTGTGGACTCCGTCCCCCTCAGCTCCTTCACCAACATTGAGCCCAAGTACTATTGGAGAGACACAAACAACATGATGCTAAGTAAATACATGAATTTTTGCATCAACTTTGTGACTGCTTTTAAATTTCTAGTATCAGCTGGATGCACCGGGGTGAGGGCAACTAACAAAAGTCAAAGAGAAAAGCTGGAACTAAGAAACCAAATCGTTGGAACAATGAATACAAAATGTGGTCTTTTACAGCCAATTTGTGGATTAAATGATAGGTAGGAAATTTAAATGAGGCTTTTCTCTCCTCTGATGAAGACGTGTCCCACCTACATTCATTTTTGAAGATGAACTCGAACGGAAATGATGGAGACAAAGTCTAGCAGCAGGAAGAGTCATCTGCTGTCAAATTTCTTTGCCGTTTTGATGATGACTGATGAATTAGTCAGAGCCATCCTCTCAAAGAATGAACAGACCATCCTGCTGCCATCAGTGCTGCTCAGTAGGACATTGCTGTTTCTACCAGTAGTGCTCCTGTCTAGGTCCTGACTGGTGACAGCTGTTTTACTGCCTCAGCTGCTTGCAGCGGTGACTCTGCTCTATGGCTTGATTATGATAAAATGGCTTGAGCCAACCTGCCAAATGATCTGCAAGCAGTGCTGTAGCTGAACGATACACTGATCTCTGCTGAAGAGGATACCACAACCTCCAACAGCAGTCCTCTCTAATCATGTTAAGAGTAAAATATGTGACGCCTGCTTCGTCAGTGTATCTGTAGACTGTATATCAAAGACAGAGCACTTCATTTTCAGATGTGTAAATGAGATTAGATCCTGCAACCTATTGCAGTTTGGGGGGGAATATTATAAAAATAATATTTTGCACTGAGGAAAAGTGGACTTAGTTTTAGTTCGTAGAACAAAAATCCCATCCCATTCATTCTCAGGATAAGCAAAATTAGGGTGACGGGGGGGCTCGAGGACGAATTCGTAGAAATCGGTATCGGCCAAAGAAATTGGAATCAGTGCATCTCTACCTCTAACCATTGCTATGTGTGTCTAGTTTACAAGCTGGCCAGGGCTTCACAGTCAACCAGCTCACCCTGGATGTAACAGCATAAACAATGCAGACAATGCAGAAGGCACTGAGTGGATGGCTTCCTACATGGCTCATATGGGGTTTCATTAAAGGCACACAGCAGTGATTACATCAACCTTGAGAGGCTCCCTGAGGTACATTAACATTGCTGTCTGGTAGATCCTTCTGTCTGGATGCAGTTAGTAATTTTGCACACGTAGTATCAGATTTAATAAAGAAGCTACTAATGGTGACGGTGTTTTACAGGGACAATGTTTATGTTGGCATTAGAGCACTTAATGGGCGTGACATTCACTGCCTCACAATGACTGCCCAGCTTCTGGAAGGGGCTTTATTCCCCAAAGTGGGACCTTAAGCAGGCTTTTAGTGAATTACGAGAGAAATAGTTACAGCTTCATTATTCTCATCCATTTAACTCTACAATAAATGACTCCAAAGGCAAGGACCTCATGTGATTTGTCTTGAATCTGATGGACAATATATTTGTTTAAAGTCACAAAACATCATTGTGGGCCAATTGCTTTGCATGATGAGTTGCTTTTTCGCAGCATAGATACTGACTCAGTCATATTTTCAGAGTCTAGTCCTTGCCAGATCAGAAAGAGGTCGTCTGGGCATGTTAATACTTTGTTTTGACTCAAGCTAACAACGTTAAATCGCTGTTATGGCTGGCTTGCTGGCAGTTATAGTTGCACACAAGACCAGCTGCTGTCTTCTATACCATGTCGCTGGCAGTAATCTTTGGCTTTTATTAGTTTCAAATAAAATTCAAGGTAACATAACAAGGCTAGGACTCTACAGCCATGCTAAAGGCTTTGTAAGTCTGTATTGAGGTAACTGTAACATCCGCATGCAAAGATGAACAGAAGGACATTATTAATGTTTGGCATATGTTAATATATTGTTATTATGCATAGGTTGATTGTTTTCATTACATGCTAAGAGGATAGTGGACCTCTAAGGCTTCTGGGGTTGTCACCAACAAATGTAAACTTCATGTTAGTGTTAAAGGAAAAGGTTGAGAAATCTCTGAATGACAGTACTATGCAACAATCTTGAGCCATCCCCCCATTTCTTTATATTTTGCTTCCAAGGAGCCAGATTCTTCTCGTAATTTTTTTTTTAAAGCGGTCTTGAGCAACAGTTCTCCAGCCTTTCTGATGGTCTTTCAAAGCTTTTCTTTGGACATTTGTTGGATTTCACTCATCAGTCCAATGCTAATACCTGACCATTTTCAGAGGAATGTTTTTTTTCACTAGCTGGGTCCACGTCCTCATTTTAGAGCTTTGACAGCGGTTTTTAGTGGATAAAGGCAAATGGCTTAAACATGAATTGAGCTGCGGTTTGGGGAAGGCCTTGGAGGGGACTGGCGCTGGCTCCCGGGCCTGGCAGATCCCCAGAATTGAAAAAGTGAAGGAATTGAAAAAGGGGAGGGAGGGTGGGGTACGAAAACGAGCCCAAACAGCTTGTAGGGGGGGGGGGGGTCATACTGTATATAGATAAGAACCAGAAGGGGCGTGTTCGGAGGCGTGGTCCCGCTCCTGAAATTCATATAATTTATCTCCAGTTAATCCACTTAATACTGACCTTTGAATGATTCATGCACAAAACAGGTACCCAATGCAAGGAATGAATCAGTGTTGTCTACACACAAAACACAACTTACCATTTAAAATGGGTTATTTGCTATTGTTATCTTTCGTTGATAGGAGCCTGTCATAAACAAATTATTTGTTCTTATTTTTTTAACTGAATCTGTGAAAATGTCAAGGATTTTTCAAACACTGTTTGAAAGCCAAGAAAGAGTAGTTTGCACCAACAAGGTGATTTTCAAAGGGCTACTAGCAGAAAACTTGGTGTATCTCAACACAGTGTCCATTGTGTTCTTAAGAATTTGAGAAAACTAAACAAGTGGAGGACAAAAGAAGAAGTGTCAGGCCTGAAAACTATCTACAGCAGATGAACAGTACCTGAAAGTCAAGTTCTTAAGAAATGGGAAACGAGGAGAAAAGGCTGAGGTATCCCAAATTACACAAGAACTGGACTGAAAATCAGTGGCAACAGGTCTTATGAAGTGATGTGTCATGAATATGTCTGGAGAGAGCCACAACAGTGAGTGTTTACAGCCATCTGTAAAACACGGTAGAGGGTCTGTCATGGTTTGGGCCAGCCGGTGATGTTGAAGAAAAGTGGCATCAGATTTTGATCCATCATGTAATACCATGTGAAAAGCATCTCTCAATGGTAGCAGCTTCATGACAGTTATCCCCCACACACACCAGGTGTCCATATGTGGATTAAAAACACAAAATGGAACACTAACACTCATGGATTGGCCTCATCAGAGCCCGGACCTCAGCATTATTGAAGCGGTGTGGGATCGTCTTGACACAGAACAGAAGAAAAGGCTGTCAACATCCAAAGAGCTTTGAATGTCCTTCAACAAGTCTGGAGAACTATTCCTGAAGACTACTTAAAGGCATACAAGAAAGCTGTGAAGAATAAAGGTGGTCACACCAAATATTGAATTTATAATGAAGCTTGTTAGAATCGTACACACTATATTTGCCTTATGTACTGTGTTTCCATTTGTGTTTCCACGTTTCAGTAAATCACCGCACCATTTCCCATTTTCCTACAAAATACAAAGGAACATCAGCAGGTTTAGCTCACCAGGTTGATCAGCTGACCCATATGAAAGAGCAACATCACAAAAGATTTGTGTCCGAGCCTGAGTATTACTCAAAGATATTTTGTATTTTTGTATCTTCAAAGTTTTTTTCATTAATAAGAAAGAGGAGGCAGTCTGTGCTGAGATAGTATTGGCTGTTAATGATGTTCCATGTTTGGTAATAATGTCAAAATGTCCACAGGGTTTTGCGGGAAATGGATTTCTAATAACTTCAGATAATAATTTCAAAATCTAGTTGTAAAGCTGACATAATAAAGTTGCAATGTTATGCGAGGAGCCGCTGAAAGTAGAGAGAATTTTGTTTATTTAGAGCCTGAGCTGAAAATGAGAACACCATTGATGCATCTTTTGTTCTGCCCTGGCTTCTTCTTCTTTCTTTTTTTTTTTTTTTTTTAATGATTCTT
>VVHJ01028205.1:9215-33583 GCA_015107715.1 Tylochromis polylepis
AATGTGAATGACTAATGGGTAATAAAACTGAAGCACATCATCACACATACACACACACACCTTGAGCCAATTATGAGAGCGCTTGGCAATTTCATAGGTGGCATCCTTCTCTAGAGTCTTCACCATGAGGCCCTCGCAGGAGTCTAAACACACAAACAGATTAATACTCCAACACACGATTCCTGCTACGCAGAAAGGAAATTAAGAGATTATCTTTCAGATACATAAAAGGTCTTTGTTTTCTTTTGAAATACACAAAACAAAAGCAGGTTGAGGACACAAAGACAGCCAGTGGACAAGGACACAGGCGTATAACTCAAAGAGACGCACAGGAAACACAGCTCTATGTGCTTCCTCGTAAACAGAGCCAGACAGACACAACGCAAGAAAATTCAATTACACAACTAACAAGTTCTGTCTCTCTTATGCAAACACACAACACAACAAACACACATGCCAAACAAAGGGACAGCATGCAGGGAAAGAACGACTACTACACACAAAGCCCTCGCACAAAATCACAAATGAAATGAAACTCTCGCACAGCACACCCCCACACACAAAAAGGTTCAAGACGCACAGGGACAGCAGGCGAGGAAAAAAGTACACAGTCGGTACACACACAAAAAAGTTATGAGACAGCAGGAAGGAAAACAAGTAAGAAAGCCTGTCTCCATCTAACCGGCACGTATACGCACGCACACACCTCGGACAGATTGCTCCAGGAACTCGGCGATGGTGTCAGTGTTGTCGGAGTCGATGGATCGGGCAAACACAAACTCTCCCTCCACCTCTGAGAAGCTTTCTCTCAGTAGAGCCCGACGCCGACACAATGGCTGTCGCACCAGGGACTAAACACAACACACACACACATAGAAACACACAATTACAAATGGCAAAACTGTATCATTACAACCATTTCCTCTCTATAGCTCGGAGCCTTGCAATGACAAGGATGAAATGCCATCTCAACCATCTACCCACTCATACACAAACACACAGTCTCAGAGTATACTCACAGACACACAGCCACGGCACCTTTGGGCACACATACAAACACCCACACATATGCATGTACATGCACAGCCACACACACAAACAGCCTTAAATCTGCAGAACATACGGTCTTATGCGCGATTTATACCCTTACTCAAATGTATGCAGACACTGTGCTAGAGGCTGAGGCAGCCTGCAACGTTCTCCAATTACACCTTCGGTGATTGTTCTATGCCACAGTGTTGACTTTCTTTTACACTTACATATATGCATGTTTCCACAAACAATGGTGACGATAACTGAGCTAACTGTGGGAAAAATATGGAGTGAAGTTGAACGACTATATTTTGAGGAGGGAATTTCACTGAAATTCAACTTTTTTTTATTCATTTGACTTACAAAACTGAGGTGACGGGTGTGAACTTTATTTGAAAATCACTGCTTTTACTGAAATTACTGCAACACAGAAAACAGAAGAGTGTTACCCACAGATTGGTGGACCTCTGAAAACAAGGAAATGTCATATTGGCAGACCAAAAGGCTGCTGCTTTTGCATTAAGAGCATGAAAAATAATTACAGCCTATTATATTTTACATTTTGTTTTACAGAAGTTAGTTCACAACATTTCTAGGTAGAGACATGTAACGTGCAAGCTACGCTACAGTACAGCCAACCTTTCGTTCCACACATTCTTTGTGAGGATGATTCTAACCATCTACTAGAGTTTAATTTATCCATTAAAAATAACTGAAAAGGCCACATATTCTCCTAAATATCACAAGTCAGACAACACTTGGCTAAAGCAGCAAAGCACCCACATACAGCACTGACAACAGGACAATACACTAAAGGTCAACAGATGCAGGTTTCATCAATTAATGATGACACTGCAAGGTTTTTTTTATGCTTCACTTTATTCAGCTTAGTTGCAGCACTGAAATACTGCTGCAATTTCTGTGCTACCAGAAACCCCAAAAGATTGTGGGAAGCTGCTGGGGGATCATACTCTTAAGTGTTCAGATTTTGACTGGAATTGCATTTTCTAATATCTTCATATTATGTCTACTTTTGACTTTTTGATTATAATTGAGGTAAATTTTACATCTACATTGTCATTTGACATGTGTCAATTGCCTGTAGTAGGCAGCACATGGATTTATACACTCTGACAGTAGCTTGGCACAACAGCTAGGCAATGTCAATCCTTAATGATGCTCTTGTCTTTATACGTGTCATAGCTATGAAATAGGACTTTGGCATATTCTGACACGGTGACATGCATTAACACAAAGCTGATGTGTGGTCTGGCATAGAGGTTGTTGGACATGCACTTGGTATTCTGCAAGACTATATAGCAGCGAGCAAGAGGGGGAGAAGACTTTAGAAAGTCAATTTTGGTGCTAAATTCACTATCATTTCATCATGTACACCAGTGGTTCTCAAACATTTTCTAGCATGCCCAATTTCAGAAGCTGAAAAAGTTCAAGCCCTATAACATTATTGAATTTTACTGGTCAAATGCAGATCAACACAATACATCACCAAATTCTAGATTATTACAGTAATTTTTTGGTATTTTTCAAATTCCAAGTGCCGCACCTGCAGTGCCCCACAGGGTTGTAAACAATTATGTTTTACAGTAAGAACGAACATGCCCATGAACCAAAAATGGAAACCATCACTAATTTCTTTGTAAATACACAACATATTAATTCATGTTTATTATCGCGAGAAGTTCTAGCCTAGTTGACAACAGCTCCTCGACCTCTGCCAATCTGCCATATCTACAAAATGCTCTACATTTATCTAAAGAGAGAATTTCTGTGATTTTAGTCTCTTTACTCTTTGCAACGTTTATTTTTTTTTCGTTCTCTGTGCCTTTCTTCTGTCTCCTTCCTGCACAACAGGCTGTGTTGCCAGTGATAAATTTGGGCAATATTTTGGGTTCAAACTCAGGAGGACTTGTGTCACTACATGGAATCAAGACCGATTCATAAAAAGAGCAAGTTCAAATCCACCAAGAGAGCGAAATCTCGAAGGATAATGAGACAGATGAAGCTGGACTTGACCTACTAGCTTGAAGTACGGCTGCCAGCCAATGCTCATAGAAAGCTTTGTATGCGTCATACAAATCCGTTTACCCCAATGGGTTAAAACCACAAATTTATTTATTTCCCCCCTTTTATATTCTTGTCTAAAAAATGAACCCAACAAAATGAGCATATGCAGTGTATGTGTAATATCAGGTCCCTAAAGTAGATAAATAATTAAAAAAAATAGTACCAAGGACATGACCTTGGTGTCCTGTGTGGTGGCTACTGCTGACTAATAGCTCTTGCTGGTTGGTCAGGCCTGAGCAGGGGAGGTAGCTGGTGTGAATAGCATTAACAAACCCTCCCAGGACAACAACAGAGTTAGCAATGACAAGGACTATAGGGCAAAGGCAATTGGATGTTTCTAATTAATTGAGGAGAGAGATAAACAAAAAATAAATTAATAAATAAAGGGCAACAGCCATAAAGAAGACAAAGCATGCATATACAGAGAAAAATTAATTCATCACATTTGCATAAATGCCATATTAGGAGGAAGTAGCAATGAAATGGCACAACTTAAGAAGACAGTATTGGTCTTTTAATTACATAATTTTGTTTCTGTCCACTTGGGAAAACTTACATGGCACCGGAAGATGGAAACAGTAATTAGGATTTTCTTTAGCAGTCTTAAGAAATGTGCTTAAAAACTGAGCTTTATTTGGATAGAACCATACACTCTCCCACACTCAGTCACAGTTACCACCCACAACACACACAAACAGTCTGAAAACGGCACCGTCTCACTCTCAGACAGACAGACACACACTTACACCCACACACACACACACACACACCCCGCTGGAATTACAATGAGCATTACAATCATTATGTAGTTACGGCCTCCAGAAGTAGCATCATTGGCATTCAGGGACGATGCTGGAAACTTGGCGGGCGACGAGCACGCGGGTATACTCACAAACAATAAGCACACGCAGCGGTTTAAAGAAAGACAACAGGAGTGTTTTTAAGAGATCTCTGGGAAAGATTTTCATCTTCATCACTAGGCCTTACCTCGCCATTTAGGTAGAGGAGGTCAAAAGCATACACACACACTTGGACTTTGATCTCTGAGGCATCCACATCCTGCAGGGAGACATCAACACACATGGATACATTTTAATATTTTTCCCTTTGACAAAAATATGCAAATAGACGCATCTTATTCACAAATCGCTACATCCAACCTTGGGAGTTGTTACAAAGAGCTCTTTGATTTCTCTCCCCGTTCATGTTGAAAGTTAACCACCCAGTCTTCCCGTCTTCCCTCTACCTCTTAACAACATCACACCTCCCTGTTGTGTTCACCCTCTCTCAGCCTATTACTTCCTGCTCCTCAGCTTACTTCACTCACCTCTTATGCTTCTCCTACTCTCACCTTTCTTGAACCTCATCCTATTTATTCCACTCCTTGTTTACCCCTGCTGGTTTCTACACTCCCAACTCGACCTTATTACTGGGTTTCCAGCACACCCCTGATGGAACCCAAGGAATGTTGAATTCTGGGGATAAGGCTCCACAATTGATTTATAAATCCCATTACTCTGTTTGTGAAACCATTCTTTATTGGATACTAGCTTGTTTCTAACTAGTGATGTATGAAATCAGGTTGCAACATTAAAATTTCAAAGGGCCCCCCTGTGCAGTTTTTGCCCACTAGTAGCACAATGAAGCAATGCTTTCCAGAGTAGATTTCAGGAGGATTTGTTTGCATGCAATCACAGCAATACACATTCTTAACTCTTGATTTCAAACAATTCCAGATCTCTGCGATGGCAGTGACATGCCAAGAAGTGTGGCACAGACTGACTCAGATGGGTACCATTTAATGAATCTGCCAGTTGTGGCCCTGTGAGGTATCTGTTTCGCAGACTCTTCCAGACTCTCCCAGTTCTCCTTCTATTCTGGTTAGATTGTGCGAGTTTGTGAAGGGAGTAGCGCCCATGGCAGCATGAAATCTTCAATTTTTTGGCAGGCTTAAAACAAAACCACTAACCACTTTTATAAAAATATTCTTTTTTGGACAGTAATTGAACCCACAGAGGCTGATGCTCCAGACATTCGACTATCCAAATTTATTGCTTTTTTTTTTTTTGAATCACCACAGCAGTTTCAGCTGTGCTAACATAGTCAGAAAAGGCTGATCAGTCACCCTTTTAACATGATAAACCTCTATTAACTAACAAAATGTGCCACTGGGACTCAGCTGATGGCTTCTGATAACAAGCCTGTGTTTGCCCATATGAGATCCTTCATTAATAGTCATTAATGTTTATTTTAGATCAATATATCCTTTCCAAGTAAACATTCTGATGTCATCTCAAAATACAAAATAAGGTTAAAAAAAAAGCTTGGTTGAGTTTAAAAACACTGTCCAAATGTGTTAATGTGTTTATATATGTGAAAAGAAAATATCAATAACACAGCTGATCTAAAGGGCATCTGATTATTTTACGTATGAAACACTTTTCAAACAACCTTTGTCCCCTACATTTATTCTCAAGCCAACTACTGGTTGTTTTGTTTTGTTGTTTTTTTAAATCATCATGATTGTTAACATTACTGTACTGAAAGCCTACTTGCCCACGTGGCCTAAATTGACCCCCCTCCAAGCATAAGCATGCTGATTTAGAATTTTTAAGATTTATTTTTTAAAGGCAAGAGCTACAACAATTAACTTAGCCTGCATAACCTATCAACCCACCAATTTATGTCAGTATTAAAGTACAAACTGACACTAAATTAAATCTGCGCCAAATTCCATCTGCACGTCTGTCACCAACATGATGAAATACATTCTCAGCTTCACCAGCGTTTTCTTCAGGTAATTATTAGTTAGTTAGATAGATAAGATAGTCAGATTAGATCATTTTGTAGAGTGTGACTTGCTTTTATTTAGTAGTTCAGAAATCTCCACTTGATTTATACTAAGAGAAAGTTGATGTTACAAGGAGCAGGTGCAGTTCTCCAAACTTCTGTGAGTGATCTGATAAAGACTGATGGATGGAAAAGTTAAACAGCAACGACTAAAAAAATAAAATTAAAAAATGACAAAAAAAAACCAACCACAGCAATCTTTAAACCTGAAGGATTTCTCTCTTTAATTCTTCTTTTCACACCCTCATTACTTTCCTCTCCGCTCATTAATAATGTTTAATTAGTGCATATCGGGTTTCATCTACTCAACAGAAATATTTCATTTCAGGAAGCGTGCTTGTGGTGTTGAAGCAGTTGAGATGTTACAGAATGCCAGAAGGGCAAAACAATCAGTATGTGCATCAAACCGTCATTACAAATAATCATAACAGTATCCAAAAAAAAAGAAAAAAAAAAGAAAGAAAGAAAAAAAAGAAAAAGGAAAAGAAAAAGTCATCAAGATGATCATTTTCAGCAATTTCCATCACCACGTTCTCTGTATTTTCCTACCCGTTTCTCTTTTCCTAATTTACAAGGATGGCATCATGCATACAAAGAAAGTAAAGAGAGCAGTTTCACTCTAATGTGATTGGTGTAGTGGAAAGAGGCCGTTAGTCTGATCAAAACTGAATAAACACCTTGCTGACATTTGCAATCTCAGCCACCACCACCACCCTTCTCGATCCATTTGACTCTTCCTTCTCCTACTTATCAGTCTCCCCCTCGTTCTGTCTGCTTTTTCTCCGTCCATCACCCTCAGTCTGCCGGATCATTTCACACTATTATCTCGCTCTACTCTACCTTCAAGTCTTTATCTCTGTCTTGTTTTCTCTCTTCAACCTTTTCACTCCTCCTCCTTTCTCCTCTCATTATCTCCTACTCTCTGCCTTTATGACACCACAGCCATTTTATTTCCCTTTCCTCTTCCCTATTACATCCCGCTCTGTCCATACCTTTCTCTTACGGGTGTTGAGGACCTGGAAGGGCTGGATCTGTTTCTTCTCGCGATCCCAGGCCACCGCCTCAGAGTCCAGGACACAGGATACAACAGAGTCCTTCTTCACCTGCGTGAAAAATGATGGCAGAGCAACAAAGAAAAATAAATAAATAGAAAGACAAAAGACTGCACTCAAGAGTGAGATGAGAAAGATTTTTTCATAGATGGGGGGGGCAGACTGCATATAGGGAACATCTGCTGTAGCAAACAGAAGACTGTTGGATTTACTTCAATGAGACTTTCAATCTTCTGACAAACTCAGAGATTCAAACTCTGTATGAGCCTCAACTTGGCACTTTTCAAAGACATGAACAGAGGCAATCATACTGAAGACATGTTCAGGTCATTTCAGGACCTGCAGCTGCCCTCAATTTGTTGCCAAATGCTTTGGAAGTCAGCACATTAACATTTTTTCTGCCCTACATTTATTGCTACTCTTGAGCAGTCATGTCTGATAACTGAAGCCTCTTCTTTTCAGAGAGTTTCCAAACTGTTAAGCACACCCCCTCTTTTGGTCAG
The DNA here is from genome assembly GCA_015107715.1 of Tylochromis polylepis. NCBI lineage: Eukaryota > Metazoa > Chordata > Actinopteri > Cichliformes > Cichlidae > Tylochromis > Tylochromis polylepis. The sequence goes on from VVHJ01028205.1 coordinate 16,738, forward strand.
ACGCCCATGTCTGGTCAAAAGCTTCACCAGAAACATTCTGCAGTTTGTTGTTTATCATTTCTGCATTAACTAAAGGCTTTGGCAGCTGATAGTTATTTCCCTGTGCAGGAAGACACTGATAGGGCTTAAGCTGCGGATAAACCGTCTAGCTCATGGGCAGATTATATTGACCATCACAGCTGAATCCCAAGATCAAACTGAGCGGCTGCTAATTAGCTGAGCCACCAAATCATGTGTGTGAGGCTTTAATCCCTCACTTCCTGGTCAATTTGGGGACCTGTAGGATAACTCTAAATGTCTACATTTATAATCTGAATCAGACTGGGAACTTATTAGCGAAGGAAATCTGAAAGGTAATCAGACACCTAATCAAAGTTAAGCATAACAGACACTTTAGAGGTAACAGCTTGTTTGCAAACAGTCTGAAATATCAAACACAATCAGTACTCTTCATAAGGTTATTAGGCCAAGTAATGAATTAATTACTAATTAATGCATCTGTATTAATATTAATGTATCAGTATTAATTCATAATTTGAAACATTAAGGCTCTGTGGTAGCTTGGGGAAAATTGGTTTTCCCTTATTAAAATGCAAAATAATGCAGCAAGGTGCTGTAAAATCTAATCAAACCATCTTCTCCATGCAGGCAACCTGTGTTAGTTTGAACTTTAACTCAATGTGCTCACCAAATGTGTTGGCACACACAGACACACTGCCATGAAAACATTATGTCAAGATAGAAAATGTAAATGATTATTTAAGCATTTTCTTTAATTAACTGTCTGCCACATTAATGATCAGTAATCAATTTCTGAGACAAAAACTTCACATAACCAACATGAGCCATTTTCAAAGCGCAAGAAATTCAGTATCTTAAATTATGAACCATTAACTTCACAAACCCATAAAAAAGAAAATTATTTCAAAAGACAGAAAGCCCATGCCATCACTCAGATCTATCTTGAGTCATACAAATAATCAAGCAAAGATGCCAAAATCTAACACTATGTCTCTTTCTTCTTGCAATTTAGGAGACAATAATCGTGAGAAAGACAGGTGAGAGACAGCGAAGGAGGAAAAAGTCTGAAAATAATACAAGAAATGCTGGTAAGGGGAGTGCAAAGAGAACAAGGTGAAGGAAGAGGAGCAAGGGAGGAAGGAACAAAAGAAAAAGTTAAAGAAAATGTTTTAAAAGGAAGGAAAAAAAATGGTGCGAAAGAAATGTTGAGAAGGGAGACAGGGATGAGAAGGAACCAAAGGCAAAAACAAAAAAAAAGGTGAGAGAAGGCACCAGTCAAGAACATCGACAGGCAATGAAGAGAGAGCGAGAGCAAATATGTAAGAAGTGTAGAGGGAGTGAGAGGAGAAGGGCATAAGTGGCAGAGAGGCAGACCAGAAAGGTGAAATTGCAGACAGGTAGTATCAAAGCTTAAAAAAAGATGAGAGGAAGAGAGGCTGAATAAGACAAGAGTGGCGAAAGAGAGGTGGGAAAAAAAGAGAGCGCAAGGAGTAGTGAAGAATAGAACAAGTATCATCAAGACGTAATGAAGAAGAAAGGCGGGGAATGATTAGACAGGCAGACATGAGGAAGTGGACGGAGAGAGCAATAAGGTGAGTGTGGGAGACAAAGATCCGTGTAGCTTTTAAAGTTATTAAAAAAAAAAAAAGAGGAAAATATCAGAAAGATGAAAGTCAGTGTGAGGGAAAGTTAGAGTGCAGATGTTATGAGAGAAGACGGGATACAGGGGTTAGATTGACTGAGGTGAGATACGAGCTATCATTTGAGTCATGTTGGCAAAAAGCTACTGGACAGCAGGATGAGGAAAGAGGGTTTTTTTTCCCCCCCATGTGGCAGAGGTGTGTTAGTTCATGTAACAACCGTGTGAACGGCTCTAAAGTCTTAAAACTAAACAAGGTCAAATAACTTCAATCTTATTGTGAAAAAAAAATCTTATTTTAAAGAACACAATTAATCCAATGTAGAAATTCATTACATTCCCTGAAGCTATTTCACAGCAAGTCTGCTAGCTTTTCTTTTTGGCATTTTTATACCTTTTATAGATCTTTTTCATAGCTGACATTATAACATGTCAAAACAGGAAAACCACATAATAATATAATATATAATCCATAACATTAACGGTGGTTTTATGCCACTTAGATGAGCTGGGTCCGGGGTTTGTTACTGTACACCAACTGGAAAGGCTTCCTCGACTACTTAATGGACCAGAGCAGCCGTTAATGTTAGTTCCACCTAAGCGTTTCCTCCTTGATGAGTCAAACTGTCTGAAGTGAAAAGGGTCTCCTAGAAAACTGACAGTAAGGAGATATAAGGGAATGAAAGAAGAGAAAGATAGGAACATCGTGCAAATGTTTCTCAGCCAGCTTTGAACCATTTGAAAAGGGATGAAGTTAATCAGGGGTGACTTAAACCCACAAAGACATGAGAGTTCCCCATCGCTGGAAAGCACTGAATGTGAAGGAGAATATCAAGAAGTTATATAAAACAAGTTAGTGTAAATTAGGTGGTCTTAAGTGAAACATATAATACAAAATATTTTTATTGTTTAACTGTTTACACACCACAAGTTGCCTGGGTCCCAAGTTAAAACTAGTATAAGCACAGTTACCATCAACAATTTGTCAACTGTTGGCAGACGCAGCCAACAGTCAATGGAAAAGAGGTATTGTAGAGATGAGAATCGACAACTGGGAAACTGGTTCCAATCTGTCCAGTTCATCGAGCTCATATGCCTCCAAACTTGTTATTTCATTTAAACCAGAATTTTACATGGTTGCCTGAAGGCTGCACAAGGCTGAACAATGTTGTCCAACTTGCGGAAGTGGAGGTTATGCACACCGGTGTTACACACCAGCTTTTCTCCTACACTGTGTTCAGACCATAGACTGTGTAGGGTAAAGCCACTGTGACATCAGCCATCGGTTTTGGCTCGACATTCTCAAGAACCTCAACCTAGCATTGTGGACACCGCCGTGCTACATTTACGGAGTCAGAAGCTGTATCCTTGGACCAGATGGGGACGCTACCCAGATATGTTAGCGAGCTTTCACCATAAACTGCAGAAATACAATGCAGACAAACACATCTGCTTGTTAGAGATATGGAACAAACTAATAAAGGAATTTTACTCAGGAAGTACAAACTGTTTCGATATTGTGGACAACAAAACAAGTCATACTATTAGTCAGATAAACCACTGAAAATGTTTTAAGAAGCATAAGCAGCATGAACACCATGGAGATGGTCAAACTCAGTTACTCAAATGAGCTTAATTGAAGCTGAGCAAACAATTTTACTACCCCAGTTGTATCAACTTCAAAAATACTAATGGCTGCTGGCGCTGCTCCTCAGGCTCCTAGTAAATGCAACTATGGTATCAATTTTAAAATCCTACGTCACCTCATTGTCGAGTAATCATGATAACAAACTTGGGTGTCCACACCACCCACAAGGCGGAGTGACGACAATACCCCATCAGCTTTCTGTGGCTGAAGCGTAAAAACCTCTTTAAGTCCAGTTTTGTTTTCCTCCTACAGAGAAAACAAATTTGGATTCTATCAGTGAAATAATAAAGAATTAGATAGTATCATTAATAAATGACCATTAATAAATGATACTGCTATCAATAAAATTACTTCTTATAGATAAAAATGTAGAAGTGAAACTAAACTCAAGCAGCACAGATTTAGTCAGGGATGAACTCAGCGAGGCATTTAAAAACAAAACACAGCCGCACATAAAGAGCCAATCAGTTTAACACAAGACACTGATTAGATTTTGGGGAGTGGTTATTCCCTGATGATATGTTCACAGGTTGAAACAATTAACGGCTGGCTGTACTGACGTCTGGGGGGAACATGACCTCTGTGAACCATCATGAGTCATACAGTGGAAAATTAGTTGCATGTTTGACCTGCAACTGCAACCTTCAGGTCTGCATCTTTCCATTCTCACCTTGAAGTCAACAAAACACATCTAGGATCTAATTAATGACAACCTTGACGCCACAAAATACCTTGCAACATGAGGAAACAAAGTGAGAACTCTACAAAGATCAAGTCTGACCTGCAAAACTAAAATACTCAAAACTGAAATTTACCAAAATTATGACACGATGGGATTCTTTTGCTTCCTTGCTACCGTTGTTGTGGTGCCATTTTTTCTGAATTTGTTTTGAGAAACACCACCTGTTTCCACTAACAAGCTCTAGTAATTAATAATGTCTTAATAACTTCTAGCACAGGAACCCATTAGAAATATTACACGTCTCTTCTAAGAATTCATCTGATTCGATAATCTACTCTAATTAGCACAGACCAGATGGGAATTTATTTTACTGTCAGTGACGTTTCAATAATAGCTGTGCATCCAACAAAAGGCTTGAAAACAAAATAAACAAGAGCAGAGTGCAAACTGATGTAGATTCATTTGGTACTTGACTGCAGTTCCTTACTACAGCAGAAAAACACACTCAGCAGGCACTGAAGCAGTGAGCACGCTCAGATAACCTCAGGCCAACTGCCAAAGTTTCAGGTAGTGGTGCTCTTTTTCTCACTCCCCACGCAAACAGATCCTCACTCATTTGGCAAGCCTTCCCACGGCTGAAATTTAAAGGTAAAACTGCAACAACTTGTGTTTTTGACATCTATTAGAGACATGACAAGCTGGTTAAAATTCCCATCCTGAGTGGACAGCTCAGTAGTAGATTTAAAACAAAAAAAGAAATCTAATGGCCAGCAGCAGCTCTCAATGATTGCAGGAAGTGTAAGGACAGGAAAGAACAAATACACTGAATAGGGGTTTCCAACTGTGACAAATCTAAGGCAGAAAGGAGAAGTATGCACATGGAAACGAGACAGATGAGAGATAGGAGAGAAGAAGAACCAAAGTGACGAGGCAGTGAGCAGGATAAATGTGTTCAGCTGTTATCCGCTACGCTGTAAAAGGCCTCATTTGACAATCACACTCTCCTCTCTCCCAAAGGGCTGAGCTGCAGTGTCGAAGTGTTTTACCTTGGGAATGCGGGAGATGATATCTGGGTATTTGCTGGTGTTGTCTTCCTGGTTGCGGCTGAATATTCGAATCTCGCCACTCTCCAAAATGTGAATCTGTAGAGGAAAACAAAAAAAAGCCCCAATAAAACAGATAAACACAAAACAGGATGATTTATGTGTTGGTTAAAACATGTAAAATTACAACAACAACAATAACAAAAAAACCCTAAAAAAGACTTGTGATGTTGCATACAGATACAAATACAGATGGATCAACTCGTAAAGAATTCATGGACCCCAAGGAGGGAGAACAACAGCTATCGTTAATAACAACTAACCACAGGAGATACGTGTGTAGGTGGAATTCGTTACCAGCTCTTATTATGCCAAGATAACACTATAATGGTTGAAGTGTCAGATAGGACAAACATATTCAGGCAATTATAAAATCATAACTTATGTTGTTTAACAGGATATTTAAAGAAAAACATTCAGTCTACACATGAGGTGCCCGCTACATTTATCCTCGTTTATGCAGAAGATCAATTTTAAATCTCTTATGCAAAAGTGTTCTGACTGGGACAGGCAGCTCACTACATACACAAAGATACACACGATAACATTCACAGTCAGATTTCACCGATTCCAAATCATTTTAAATTACCTTCAGTTCATTTAGTAAGACCAGTTCACAAAGATTTAGTTGATATTACTTAAAATTCAAATGCTCCTTTTGCCCAATTAAGTAGGCGCTTTGGGGACAGAAAGAAGAAATACGTCCTGGGAATGAAGCGAGCAACTACCCACACAGTAAGATTATGAAATCATGCAGTCATATTCAAGGCATTATCAAGACATACATGGACACAAGATGGATCCCTGACCAATTAGCATCAATTTTCTGTTGATCTATTCCGGTAATCGGTTCAGTCTGCCAGACTAATGACTATCTTTATGTAAATATGTATTCTGAAGGAACATACAGTTGACAACATTTATGGTGACTCAGAGGAGAAGGTTTTCCTGCCTAGTCTATGAGTGATCATTAAACTGAGGCTTCAATAAATAGTCTCCCAGTTATTTTCTAGATTAATGGATTAACTGTCAGGCCACCGAAATGTCCAAATGAGCAAGTAAATAGCAGAAAATCACAATATAGCTACGCTGACACATAATGTGTTTCAGCAATCCATCTCGTGCAACAAGATAAACACCTTATCTTAATCAATCCAGCTGTCTACATATGCACCATAATGGCTTGTGTTTTACTTTTGCTATTGCATTGTGTTTCATTAAAAAAAAAAAATACAGTAATTTTCTATTAGGCTCTTAATTCTTCCAATACACGGGTTATCTGCAGTTCACTCCATAATGTGCATAAACACATCTTATGTAGAAAAAGGTCTCTGCTAATGCAAGGCAGTCTAGTTTGATTAAAATGGTATGTAAAACAAAGAAAAGAAGAAAACGCATACATCTAAAAGGGAAAATATATTAAGTTGTAGCTTCATATTTATATTTTAGCTTTGCCTGATTCACAGTTCAAAATATTCTTCGTTTATTTTATTCTTTATTTAGGCGCAGCCCCTCAGTTAATCCACCGTATGAAACAAGCTGTTTTAGCTACTCTCCCTTTAAGACAACTTTCTTCTGGGGCTTCTGTACTCTCAGTTATAGCTGTGTGGCTGATATGAGATATAAGGATATCCACTAACATCAAACAGAGTCAAAAGTAGACTAAACTGTTTGAGATAGAGCATTTAGAAGAATCTGAAGCCTGAGCTTTAGGCACACAGGGATTACTTGTGCATACACTGAGGTCATTATTTGAAAATTTGCCCATGTTTAACATGAAAATCTACCAGCGTAACAGCATGCATATTTAAATAAATAAGGAAAAGCATAATAGTTCCCCTTTAAGAAACTAATGCGGCATTCCATTTGAAGTACAAAGTGATAAATTTTGACTTCCCAATAAGACTTTTTAGCTGGAACACTGGGTAAGTTGGCCTTGAGGTGGCAGTAGTGTGCATAAACATGGAGTAAAACTGTAGGACATTTCATCTGTACCAGTACTGCTTTGTATTCGTGACTAAATAAGCCATACACAGAGTACAGGCCAGGCTGTATCTGTGAATGTACTGCTGCTGTGTTGTTAAACACGCCAAATAAAGATAAATAAATAAAAAGCCTTTGCGTTGTACTCTGGGTATTGCTGGCGACTGCTGAATGGTCTAACATCCTAGGGAGCAAAACACTGCCTGTTTTTCTGACTGGTACAAGTACCAAGGGAAATAAACCACCGAGGGTTTGCCATTTCTGCTGGAAACTTTGTTCCGGTAATAAACTTATTTTCACCACATTTGTCATTCAGCTAATTGATTACTTGCATTATCAGTTTTAGTCCAGTGGCAGACAAGTTCTTTACGTAGGTGAGGGACAAACACTGTCACTCCTTTACAAATTATGTCTTGGGTGCAATGATGACAAACAAGTCATTGTTGCACACACTGTCGGGTCTGCCCATCATCAGGCTGATCTCTCTCACTCTCTCTTTCTCTGTATAAATGTTCCCTTTGGGTTTTCTATCTTGTGTGCAGGTGTAGTCTGTTCACTTTTCAGGCGTATGTGGGGAGACGTGTGGCTTAGGTCACATGCTTCCAAGATATCCACCAGTCACTTTTTCTATATTGTCATTTAGCTTTTCTAGTAGAAACATCTATTACATGTCTGTTCATACTGACATTATGAGCTTTAGATAAATTTAATGATTAAAACTCAAACTGATATTTCACACACTAATTGAAACTTTTGCTCATTAATACTCGGGGGTGTGAACATTAGCACAGCAACTGTCCACTTTTAAACATTTTTCTTTCGTCTTTTTTGCCCTTGTGATGTCTCTTCTATTCAGCTCATTTCTTTCCTAACCATTACATGTGTTTAACCCCCATTTTTCAAATTAACTACCCAGGATATCTGCAGATTTAGTCTATATTTTTTAACCTTCAGACAGGAACATCTAATTATTTTGCTCATTTACAGTTTCACTTTTTTTTTCTTTCTTTTTTTTAGCTGTCATACAGAGCAATGCCGACTTTCTGTTGGCTACAATATCTGACCACACAATCATTTGCATACACACACACAAGAGGGTTGAGTAGTGAATCGTGAGTCCCCCTGCTGGCTGTTTAAGGTAACATCCACTGCAGTGAGGCCAGAGAGAGTGAAGAGAGGGAAGAGGAGGACGTCATACGGCTTGCTTCCCGGCTCGCTCCCTCTTTGCATCCAGTTCCTCTGTTTCTGTTTCTCTCTCTTGCTCTTCATCTTTCTTCTTCTCAATTCAACTCAGTTCAAAGGCACTTTATTGGCATGACTGTCCAAAATTAACAATGCAGCTGGAGGGGTTTACATTACAATCTCTCTCTTGCTGCGTTTCTTTACGTCTCCCTCGAAATTTCCTCATGCCTTCTCCTCTCTCCTGTTGTGGTTTGGACTCCGTTTTTTTTCTCTGATCTCTCGTCTTCTCTGTCTCTACCTTCTTGCCTCATGTCTCTTCATCTCCCCGCTTCCACCCCCTCCTCCACCTCCCCTCTAGCCGACAGTGGCAGAAGTAGCTCACTCTACCCATAGGCCCAAGGTATAAGCAGCACTACTGTTTATCTTAAAAGAATAGGCACAAGCACACGTATACACACTGTCAAGTGAACAGGCAGTGAGAGTCACAGAACAGCAATACTTCATACTCAGAAGAACACAGCCAAAAGGTATATGCATGCAAAATTCAGCAGGCATATGTCTGGTGCCAAATGCAAGAAAAACAAACAGTTGCACTCTGTCAATTTGCCATCCATGTGCACAAACACAGACCTGTGCACGCTCTCCGTCGTATTTGTACTCGCAGGTGAATGCTGCCTCGTCAAACCTCTTCATCACTTCGCCAACACCCTTAGTTGGGTGAGCCAACATGGGTCTCAGCGGTACACCTGGAAGAAAAAGGGTGAATGGCAGGAGAACTGGAGTAAGTAAATGGCTATAAACTGCCAGACAGCTAAAGTCATGCATTTTTCATGAATTATAAATAGAAAGTAATTTGTGATTTAGCCTAGGAGAAGTTTCCATTCATTTGCCATTTTTTCTGGTTCTTGTGGAGAGAAAGACTAACATTAGGAGGGCTAGTGCTAACAGGGCTTCAGGTTCCAAGAATGTCGTATCCCTTTGCAACAAAAAATTAAAATAAAATAAACCTAGAAGATGTGAAATTAGCTTCAACGATACATTCCCACATGACACATCAGCATCACACCCACAACTGTTTCTGTGACAAAACCACAATTGAAATTAGTTTGTTTGTACTCCCATTTGGCCTCAATATTAACGTTCTGACTCACATCCCCTTGGGCTGTGCTGCTAAGTTAAGCTTCAAAAGCAGCAGACGTAGCATGATATAATGAAAATATACCAAACAAATTCCTTTAATTGCAGCTTACAGAGCAAGAAGCCCAATATGAAAGGACTGCAACATTTTGTCCAAATTGGCCGGTGTTAAACATTCACCAGCTCCTTTAACTATCTCACATATCAGAACAAAACAGGCCCCTGAAGAACAATTATTTACCTGCCAAAATAGCTGCTAGATTGCTCTAACTGACCAACAATGGCCAATTTAGTTTCCCAATTTAGTATCATTCAGATGGTGGCTTATATTAATTTCCTACGTTGGTTCCAAGTCTCCTTATCACAAATAGCCCAACAAGAGTATAATTGGGAGCTAATCCTTAGTTCAGCGTATCTTCTAACTTTCTGTGATAAATGACTTAACTAAAATAACTGACTCACCTCCACTGAATGGATCAATAAACACACACCAATCACTACTTTGGATCTTATAACCTTTCTGCCTCTTGACTGGCTGCTTACCTGGAGTGAGCTTGCAGTGATTGGGCAGCTGGTCTATGCCCTCTTTTAGCAAAATGGGGATCAGAACGTCGTAATTGGGCATCTCGCTGTATGGGAGAGAGCAGGGCAGCGAGTTAGACATGAGACAGGGTGACTGGAAAGACCCCCCCCCTCAAAAAAGAGAAGGAAAAAAAAGAAGAAAAAAATCAATATGTTCAAAGAGGAATGTGAGGGAAAATGAGGGATGGGACTTAAAGGGGGCGATGAGGCATTGTGGTGGTGGTGCCAAGGAGAGAGTGCAAATTGAAACAAGGGTGTTTGTTGAGGCTTCAGTTACCAGTAAGTCTGTTTGAGAATGAGACTCTTCTCTTCAATCCACGCCCGCCTGCTCTCAGCACTCATTCCCTTCCCTGCATCGATCACAGCGGGAGGAAAACCTATAAGGAAGGAGGGGGGAAAAAAATGCATTTCAAACAGATCTTTGCGAGTGTTTGAACATTTGTATGACCTAACATTTGTTGGATGAGAGTTCAGAAGCACTTCAAAGGCCAGGAAATATACAAGACTTGCAGCAATTACGTGTGTATTGCTGCACTTCAGTTTTATTCATTTATTTATTTATTTATTTAGCTCAACAATGAACAGTGAAGATTGGATTTAATTCCCACTGTGAAGTCCAAATTAATTATACTGTTTCCCAGTTTAACATTAATAATTATGATACATTTAAACTATGACTGAATAATAATTTATTAAGTAAAATTATTCACCGCCATGATCCTCTTCAGCCCAACAAATAATTTGCTCTGAGTTGACCTGCCTGATTAAATAATGGCTAAATAAATAAATAAAAATGTTAAGAAAAACATTTCCAGACCAGGCCACAGATCAATGCAAATTTCCCCCTATGAGCCTCTGGTCTAATTGACTCTTATTAAAGCACACCTCCAGTCGTGACTAAGCAACGCCTTTTAATAAGTCTAGTGTTAGCAAGAGCAGTGCTGAAAGTAGGTGGTAAAGCGAGGCAGTCAAAACTTTCTTCGTAAAGAGATGAATTTACCAACAGGTCAGGTCAGAAAATGTGTTAAATATATCAAATTACATATCAAACCTGTTTCTATCCATGGATGATGAACACTGCTCTTTCATGCATTAAATCATGTGAAGCTGATTTATGACTGCTCTAATTCATGCGAAGAATATTTTAACGCTGATTTAATGACTAACCTAAAAATAAAGCACATCATTACTTGCTCTAACACTCCACCTCCTCCTCCATTGTTGTCACCTCCAAGTTAAGATTTAGATTCAACTTTTACAAAGAATAATTGGATCATACCACCAGAAATCTAATTATTTCAACCATTTCAAGTATACAAAGTTCACCGTGTGAGAAAATATATAAATTTGAAATATATTTTGATCTGAAGTTCGCATGAGACTCCACCAATTGGAACTAAGCCCTTTCACAAATTCCCACCAAATAAAAGACTGGTGCTGGTGCAGCATCCCAAAACTACAGGGCCAAAAGTTGGAATCATGTATGTCAGTGGCTTTAAGAAGCTACCACAACAAAAATATCAAATGATTTGTAGATGCAGACCCCAGAATCTATCTGCCGTGATCTTCTTCCCACTGAAATCACTTAAGTTCTGTTACATAATGCTATCTAACGACTGGTTCCCAAATCTGCTGAATTGTTTGCTGGTTCTTGAAAGGGACAGGAGAAGAAATGGCTCAACAACAGCTTATCGTTGGTGGAAACATGTACTTGATCACAGTGTAAGACACATCTACCAATTTGATTTTGCTTTGATCCATCCATAATCTCCTCCTCCACCTCCCAATCTAGTGTTTTGTTTTGTTTTTTCCAGTGCAGAGAAGTTTATTATGAACTATGCCTAAAGCTTTCAAAATGCAAGTAAGGCACAGAGGGATGACATTCTTCATATCTTATCCCCCCCCAAGTTTGGTAGCAGTGCAACAACTCCCGAATCATTTCCTGCACAATCTGAAAAGCCTCCAGCTTGATACTGAACAATCTGACAAGGACTGCGAATTGGGATTCTATTAGACCCAACAGTGTGACACAGTAAACTCGTTTGGTTTCGCAAATCAAGTAGAAATCAGTTCAATATTTAGTCTTTTCACTGTACCTCCCTCCCTTCTCTCCTTTTCTTGAGTTTTGGTAGAGGAACTGTAACGCAAAGAGTGACGCTTCACATCAGAAGGTGCTCAGCTATGTAGCAAATTGTCGTACTCGTTTATAAATTAAAACAACCAGTTAACCAAAGCTCTGTACATATCATAGAGCAATAAACCTCTGAATATCTGCAAAAGAGCAAGAAAAAAAAAAGATTTGAAAAACTCATAAGACCAATTAGTAAAATAAAATAAAATTTAAATTTAATGTCAAATATTAGCATAACCCAGAACGAAAGTAAAACATGGATGTCTTTAAATTTTTATTAAGTGTCAATAGAGGGAAGGAATGGAAGGACAGAGGGAGGGAAGGCACTGAATGGAGAAGAACAGGGGCAGTGAGTATTTACCCTGGAGGCAAAAAGATTTACTTGCACCTTGCCAAATAGATCCCAAATCTGAGCCACCAACCTCCATTCCCTCACCACAGGACCCCCCCCAGAGAGAAGGTCTGGCCCCAGGTTCAAGTGACCCGGAACATGTGTGACTCTTAGAGACAGAAAACGAACACTGCACCATAACAGCAGAGAGCAAGATAACTTTAACAGGGGAAAGGAGCATCCCTCCCTGCCTGTTTATGTAAGAGACCAATGTTGAATTGCCCGTCCTGACTAGGACATTCTTGCCCTCCAGGACTGGACAGAAATGTTTGAGAGCTAAGAACACTGCTAACAGCTCTAAGTGGTTGATGTGCAGCTTGCGCCGGGCTGCGGTCCAGATCCCTCTCACTGATGCACCCTTGCACAGTGCTCCCCACCCCTTAGGGAAGCATCTGTGGACACCACCTTGCAAAACAACACCCTCCCAATCCGAGAGCCCTGATGCAGCCCGGGCTCCTGCCAGGGATGGAGAGCTAGCATGCAAGATGCGGTTACTGTTAGCCTTCTCCGGAGGTGACGCGATACAAACAGGCAGTGAGAGAGAGTCCAGCATTGAAACGCTCTCATCTTTAACAGTCCAAGTGGCACTACAGCGATCATAGATGCCATCATGCCCAACAAACGTAATATCGTCTGGAAACACAGTCTGCGTCCCAGCTGAAACTGAGCGAGGCAACGATGAAACACGACCACTCTGGGCTCCGGCAAACGTGCGCGGCTGGAAAGCGAGCATATTTCCAAACCGAGGAAAGAAATCTGCTGACTCGGGATTAGTGAGCTCTTTGAAAGTTCACAGAGAAACCCAGTGTCTGAATATGTGACAGAACCAGTGACAGCTGTGTCTCCGCCTGCTCTCTGGAGCAAGCTACGAGAACCCAGTCGTCTAGGTAGGCCAGTGGTTCCCAAACTTTTTTTTGCTAGGCCCCCCTTTTGTTTTACAAGAAAATCCCCCCATCCCCGGCACAAACACACCCTCCAACCACACACACCAATATTTTGTTTTCAAACTCCATTGCAATTTATTTCACGCCTCGAACCTTTTGTAAAAATTAAACAAATAAAATTAAACTGCAATCAATTACAGGTAGCAATAAAATAAACTACTAACTCTTTTACGCTACATCCAAACCTACACGGGTATTTTTGAAAACGCAGCTTTTCTATGCGTTTGGGCCTTTCGTCCACACGTAAACTGTGTTTTGGATCACTGAAAACAGATTTTTAAAAACTCTTGCCAGGGTGGAGATTTTCAAAATGGCCGTTTTTGCGTTTACGTGTGGACGAAGAAAACAAGAGATTTAGTCACGCAACGTCAAACACAAAAACTTTTCAGAAGTACTTAAGGTTTGGTGAGGGCACAAAACCCTGTTTACTTTTTCCCTCCTAGGCTAATAAACTTCTGATTGGCCAACATTTCTACACGGTTAGGATTTGGCATGTTCTTGACAGCGTTTGACTTCGTTTTTTTTGCGTCTACATGTGGACGGAGATATTTTTTCAAAATTGCACGTGTGGATGAGTTTTTTGTTTTTTTTTTTAAACGAAAACGGAAAATCTTTCAAAAATACCCGTGTACATGTGGACGTAGCCTTAAATAACAGAAAAACAAACCATCTTTATTGTGTAATTATTTTACGTGTAGTTGTTGGGGTTTTTTTTTACTGTATAAGAATATTCAACATTGCTATCAACACATTTTTCAGTTGTGTTGATAGCACAAAAACATAAACAACTGTGGGATGCTGAATGTCCGTGATTTGGAGAGGGGGAACAAATTGTACCAGGATCAGCCTGATATTATTTGTATCCCACTGTAACTTTACTGTATAAAGAGCTAACATCTCCAAAATTTCAGGAGTACTTAGTCATTATAAGAAGTGTTTGTGAACTAAAAATCAAGACTGTGGGATACTGTTTGTCCGTGATTTGGACAGCCCAGCGCGTACTCCCAAAGCAGGGGAAACAAATTCTTTTGGGGATACCTACCTTGGCACCCCCATTGTGCAGGGGAAGCCAAAGGCAAGATATGCTTCATCATATTTTCTAGTCTTTGGCTTGGAAGCATATTTGGTGATGCTTCATCTTCTGCTTTGCGTTTGTGTGGTAGCCCCGTCAAAAACCTGTCCATTATGCTAGCAGTGTGCAAGTATTCTTTCTTTTAATTTATACTGTGCCCCCCCCAGGGGGCACGCCCCACACTTTGGGAACCACTGAGGTAGGGCTGATATGCGGATGCCTCTTTCTCTGAGGGGTGCTAGCGCTGCCTCAGCACATCTCGCAAAGGTGCAAGGAGCAAGTGACAACCCAAACAGGAGCAGCACCGGGTATTCGTAGGCTACACCCTCGAATGCAAACCTCAGACCACTCATATTGCTCTTTTCTGCAATAGCGCAGAAGATGGGCCTTTGCTCCAAGCTGGCTGGTGTGGAACTCGAACCGGAGGATGTGCTCCTGCTGGAGGCGCACCCACTGCAGCAGTGAGCACTGATCTCTTGCCGGTCAGCAGAGGAGCGGCGGGCCTGTGAGAGCTAGCTGCAGGCTTCGCCTTCACCTGACGTCTGGTGATTATGTCGCGCAGAGCTTCTGTCTGCTTCTTCCTCAGATCGAATCTAGCCTGAATGGTTTCGAGTGACTGTCCGAATAACCCAGCCGCAGACACCGGTTCGTCCAGATATGCAGCCCTGTCCCTATCTGGGACGTCAGAGAGGGTCAGCCACAGGTGCCTCTGTGCCACTACTGTTGAAGCCATCCCTCTGCCCAGGGAGAGCGCATGGAGGATGAAATCCGTGGCGACTCTGACCTCATTAAGAAGAGGTGCCAGCGGGCTGTCATCAGGAACCAGCAATCTGAGCTCTGCCAGGCACAACGCCTGGTACATCTGGAGCATGGTGACGGAGCTCATGGCGCTGGCAGTGCTGGCCTGAGCCCGATAAATCTTCTCCAGCTGCGACGCAGACAATCTGCAGTGCTGGGATGGCAGAGTTGCGGGGCCGCTGACGCCATGGTTATGGGACGGGGCCAGATAAGTAGGAAGAGACGGCTCCATAGGGGGTGGGTTAGCTAAGCGAGCCTCCTCGTCCAACTCCATGTACTGTCCATAGCCGGGTACGGTGATGCGGGTAAACAGTGGTTTACGCCATGATGCAATTAGCTCGGAGACAAAGTCTGGGAACGTGGGAAGGCGGTTTTTGGCCATCGTGGGCTCTGGTGGGAGGAAAAAGCCAGCGCACCATGACGGCTTCTGAGCTGGCGGAGGAGAGGGCTAGTCCACCTGCAACTTCTCAGCTGCACAGTGAAACAGGGAAAAAAAGAGCGGTGTCATCATGGCTGACCACTGGTTTTGTTGTTGTTTTTTTTGTTTTTTGGGGGGAATTCCCCAGTGGCGGCACACTGGGCCGACGATAGGCTCTCCTGCTCCTCCTCCAACAAACCATGGATGTCCAGCACATCATCGTCTTCCTGGGGAGCGCTGGTGGGCTTCAACCCAGGCTGAAGCCCGTCAGCACTCCTGCATGGTTCAGGCTCGTCTTCGGTTAACCCATCAACATATTCCATGTGTTCAGCCCAGCTAATTGCGGGGACATCGACCGGAGACCCCTCATCTTCAGACTCGGACGAAGCTGGGGCTCCAGACTCAAAGAGGAGAGGGTCGTGCCGTGCGACAGCCATCCGTCCCAGCACTTTCTCCACAAATGCCGCCCGTCTTTCCAGGGTCAAGCGCCGGAGCTGGCGACAAAACACACGGGCTTCGGGCTCCGTCAACGCTCTCCTAGTGTGGACGATCCCCAGGCAGACAGGGCAGGCATTGTGCTGATCGCTGTTGTGCAAAGAGAAACTGCACCCCTGAGGACAGGGGCAAACAGAAGATTTCTGCTTTGCTCGCTTCGGTTTGGAGTCCATTCCAAAATGCAAAGTGAAACGCTGCACAGGAAAACTCGAAATTAGCGCTCCACGGGCAGCCTACGCACCAACTGTGCAGGGGAGGATAACACCAATAGGGGCAGTTAAGCTAAGTTCAAGTCGGCAGACAACGGAGCTAACTTGTAGCAGCTAGCTAGACCAACTCAGCAGAAGTGTTCTCAGCGAGGTGAAGAGCATAAGAACTGAGGGATAACTGTGATGACAGGGGGTATATGTGCAGGTGGGGCTGTGCGCATGTCATCACAGGTCATCCGCCTCAAAGGCGTGAATAAAGGTTTCTTCAGCCAGGACATGCGAGGGCGTGATATCCCATACTTATGTGTTGTACCGAGTGAATCAACTGAAAGGGAACTACTAACACTGACTGTAAAACAGATGGATTCAGGTGAGATGTAGAGATAGAGTAAGAGAAGTTCTGATTTTGAA
>VVHJ01028205.1:37188-48230 GCA_015107715.1 Tylochromis polylepis
CATGCTTTCAGACTACATCACCGAAAGAGCACTGAATCACATTTAACAGCTTTTTTTCAGCATACAGGAATTTCTTGTTTACCAAATGGTCAAAAATAAGAGGAAAGTGCATAGACTCATTGCTTTTACTTTATGTAATCATAAGGGCTCATTCATAGCCAAAAAACAACCCCTAGCATACAAGTATGACTAATTACGCCTACCATAACCACTAATGGCTCAGTCACACTAAAGTAAAAATATCTATACATCTATTCATATTTCTATATCTATCTATATTTTTCTCTCTCTCTCTATGTGAATCTCTCTTGCAGTTGCATTAAATTTAACCGATTCCTAATAGTTGCAATGACTCACTGAGTGCGTTGCACTCTTCAACTTCTGGCGAACCACTTTCAATTGCAATGTGCTTGCACAAGTTGCCTGGTCAGAGGCAACCTGTTTCCAAACAATCGTAGTCCGACACAGACACGGCAATCACTCACAGACAAATTGGTAAATGTCTGCAAATAAGTGCGATCCTAATTTATAAATGCAGATAAATTGCCAGTATATTGCAATGAATCTGAGCCTGCGCCACTCAGCCCAGCTACTTCAGTAAGGAGCCTGACTCAACTGGTTGCCAACTAGTTGTACTCTGATTGTATCCCTACAGTTTTAAAGCGTCACTATTTGTGGAGGAATTTCCAAAATTTTGTTTTAGATTTCTGAGGTTCTGGATGGCCTCTAAATTTAAATTTCTGTGTACACAGACAGCAACAAATGTATGATTTTCACCAACTTACAACATTTAATTGCTATAGTATCACAAAAAGATTTCATGTAATTGCAAACTTTTCCCTACTCAAGCTCAATAAGATAGAGAAATAGCAGACTGACTCCATATTACTGCCATATTGATACACCAGCTGACCGAGTAGCTGCAGATCTAGTCTCGATCTTCAAACCAACAATCTGCACGCAGTCAAAAGAAATTATGGAAATTTGAGTGGATGGATATCAGCTGAGCAGGTAAAACCTTTTTTTAAATATTCTTTATGTTATTTAAATTGTTTCTAATTGGACAAAAGCAGTAGGCTAATTAGCTACCCTAGCTCATTTAATGCCTGCAGCTTTTGTATTGCTGTATGACTGTATTGCTGAGGCCTGACACAAACACAATGAAACACAGGCAGAACAACACACACACAAACACCATCAGATTCCCACATACTCATACACATATTGGCCGACTTGTCCTCCCACTTTTATGTGCAACCTGGCGTCATCATCATCTCCTTGATAGAGCGGCTGGCGGCCAGCTTGCCTGTATAGCTACATCAGCATGCATTATGGCAGAGATAAAATAGCATTTACCTGGGGAGAGCAGCAGCACAGAGCGAAACAGGTTTGACAGTGTCTCGATGTTTCTCAGCCTAGGAAATGACAACAGGATTGCTTTTAGACAGGCAAGACGAGTTAAACGAATTTTAAGGCCATCCTGCAAATACTGGTAGGTGGGAAATGAGATTAGTCTGGAGGTTTTAATCGGAAATGGGGGCTTGGGAGGCAGATGAAGAGTTCAATTATGAAACACTATACATCAGTTTCAGATAATAATATGTCACTGCCAGGAGATTTGTCATTCAATACCCTTCAAAGATGAAAATGTTTTCAACTAGCAGCAAGATACAAAGGTTACAAATCATTATTTAAAATGTAGGATTCCTTTAGCTAAGAATAATATGCAATTTCTTGTTGTTGTTTTTTTTCTTTTTTAGCTGGTTTCCACCAACCCAGGTTTACAAAACAAAAGATGAAAACTAAGGTGGGGAAAAGTTTACTTATTTTCTGTCAGATATATAGTTACAATACTGACTTTCATATTAAACATGACCAACATTTTAAATAATGAGGTGAGTGTATGTAAAGTCATCCCTCTGAGCAGGCTGATGTCTAAAAGCTGAGACACTTTTTTTCCACTCTTGACTCTGTATTATGGCCAATATGATCACATCAGGCAGGGCTCTGGCTATGAGCACATAAGCCCTGCTCACACGCTGTTCAAACCTTCTGTTTACAAGAATCAGCCAATTCAAAGAAAGGCAACTTAAATGAAGGGTGGCCTTTAAGGGAGAGGAACTAAAATGCTTGTTTTGGACCGGGCAAACTGAGGAGCTGCATGAGGCAAACAAGGATTATTTTAACTACTTTAGTAAAACATAAGAATGAAAATGTTATGCTCACTTCCAGCTGCATAAGTCCACATTACAATATATTTGAGCAATCCTAGAAGGTGACCCATTTTAAAATTTCTTCATGTTCCCTACCTAAACCAGTGAATTATTCAAATTTTCTCACTTTTCCTGACTGGCGAGCACTTAACTAATTTAATTCCAGAAATTCCCAGCAGGAAACCTGAGTGGTAATTTTATGAAGAAAAAGAAACTCTGCAGTACATGCATGTGCTTTGAAAGACTTGCAGTCATTTTCTTACTAATGATGTTCAACTCCTTCTGGCATTTAAAAGAAAAATTTCCACCATTGGGAGGTCTTACCTGCCAGAGTCCTCTTCAATCCTCTCAAAGGTGCGAGCCACTGCCAAGTAGGGCACTCTGGAGAGTGATGAACACATAGTTAGCAGGCAAAGCATCAACACTGACAGATTTTCACACTCGCGGCGCTGAGCTGACTCGGCTATTCAGAGCGACTACCAATTAATGCAATAGTAGAATAAGCTTTGATTCAAGGTTATCAAAAACTGCACGAAAATGACAGCAAGGAGGGCGAAGGTAACAACGCCATGTTGAGAAAAGTGTGTCGCTACAGTTAGTTTGACAGAGAAATATGGTAGGAAGTGCAAAGAAATTTTAAAGAAATATAATTTTATCTTTATATTTTTTTGCATATATATCGGAATTGGATATAAAGCTACTCTATCCTAGTGTGTTTTTGATCCTTACTGCAAAGCTCTGACATTCAAAGTGTTTATTCAATTTCAGAAAAGAACAATTTAATTCAGAGGCTGATATTTAGCTTTAAGAAGCAGCAGACTTCACCTGTGCACTACTTAAAGCAGGTTAAAACAATCTGTACAGCAATCGACCCGAGAATAAGCAGAGCACATAAGCAGCATGCCTTACAGCGTGACCTTGATGTAAAATTCCATGATTTCCTTGTGATTATCCATTACTAAGTCAGAGCACTTCCCTGGCCTGAAGGTTTTCATTCCTTCAGTTTTTCCCCTTATAAATAACTCGCAGAGCTTCACAGAAAAACAAACAGGCTGGTGTTCACTTCAGTTTGGCTCAGAGGGAAGAAGGGAGAAAAAAAATATCCACCAACAGTGTGATGACTCTAATCGCTGCTGAGTGAAAACGTTGCATCCCAGATCTTGCCTGTTTAGTGAGTAGATTAGCTTTGTCTTTTATTTGACAGCCAGAAGTGGGGAGTAAAAGCAAATAATCAGCAGACAAAAAGACAGGTTGACGTTCGACTATAGTTCCTGTCCACATTGCACTCCCAAGCTTTATTATTACCCTGCTTGGCATAATTCATTATAATCAATCTTAGGGCATCTTGTTTAAATAGGTCTAGGCACATAGGCAGGCTGTGATTTTTGTATTTACTTTAGGATTACATTCTCATCTACAACAAAATCCCAAGTAAAGGGAAAAATAGGCAGCTGCCTAGTTAAAATAACGGCTGTTTTTCCAATGATCCTTCACATAAAAGTCTCATAATTTCTGCCTTATGCAAAGACAGTTGATCATCCCACATGCTCCCCTCCTCCTTCTGTCTTTTTTCTTTATATTTTAATGTTTGATGTCCAAGCGACCGGATTTGGTGGTAGGATAGAGAGGCTTATGTGAAGAAATTATATTATTTTGGAGACATTTTAACAGGGAAAAGCAGTATACAGAAGCAGTGATAAAATATGTGTGAGGGGTGCCAGTAACCGATGCACGCTGAAAACAGCTAAAGATGCATATGAATTTCAACCGAGACATTCAATCAGAGAATTTGAGTTCCTATTTTTGCAGTAGATAGGTGACTTACTTCTGACCCTGTTTCCAACAAGCGTGGTCCACAGGATGATAGTTTGGTCTCGATGGATCATAGTCTGTTTGTACTGAGGTTGCCTCACTGAGGAAATAACACAAATTTAAAAAATTAAGTAAAATAAAAGAGCACATTTGTGTCCAACTAAAGGATGGCAACAGCTGTTGCAGTCACTGGTGCCAGCTCAGATTCCTTTGTAGGCAGAGAGTCACGCACACAATTATCATAACAATGAAACACTTTAAAAATGTGATGAATATTTTGGAAGATATTCTGGGAGTTTTTCTGGTTAGCTCACAAAGAAAGAAGCTGAACTATTGCAAAGTTTCTACGAACTGAACGTACAAGTAGATTTTTTTTTTTTAAAAGTTCTGTATATTAAATAGAAAAGCGTTTCCATTGTCAGCAGTTATTGCTTCCAAAAAAAAGAAAAAAAAAGAAAAAAAAAGAAATGACTGGGATAGTTTACAAGTTTAAACCTTCTCTCTTTTACTGCAGTAACATGCAAGATGTTGAGTTTCTTTTCCTCAAACAAAATATCATTGTCTGAAGTCATTACACAGAGATAAGCTAGCGCTGTGAACTTTCTTTTGTGTGCAATACCTGTCATTCCCAGAGTGTCGCACACAAGGTAGCGATAAAAAAAAATAGTTAGGAAGATGAAAAATGCATTCCCTGCTTTCCAGAGCCAAAAATAGTTTGGCTCTTGAATAGTTAACATGACCTCAAAATGACAAAGCAGTAATTTGCTGCTGGTTTATTTACATGTGGTAAATGCATTGCTTTATGTAAGGGAGACTGAAAAGCAATCATAATAAAGAGAAACAGATCGGGTTTCAACAGTAGAGAGAGCATGCCTGAGCTGACAATACAACAATCATCGACAATCATCATATAAAGGTGTTTGCTCGCCGTAGGAGGTGCAGGAAAAGGAGAAATTAGCACAACTGTAAAAGTTGTAAATAATAGCAGTATGGCGCAAGCTAATGACTCTCACACTGAGCTGAAATGAAACAAAGGGAAATAAATTAGATGAATAATGCCTGCGTTGATCCTGTTGTCATTTATTATTTCACTATTAAATACCAATTCGGTAAATACATATCCTGGGTATATTTATCTGTCACATTTCATTTCACAAAGATAAGAAAACAATGTTCCAGTCGAGCCTGATGCTGTTTTACACATAAAGAAAGATTTCTGCTCTCTTAACTCCTAAAAGTGCTTATTAATTTAACACCGACACTGGATCAGCAATCAGTATGGGCAGATTCCATCGGCAACGGTATTGGTATCGAATCTGAAAAGGAAAAAGCTGCTTTGAGTCCACCTTACTGACTGCTCACCAGCTTTACGGGCTTTGGTAAGGATCCATGGCGTATTGCAGGCTAATAAATTACATTCTTTTTAGGATAGAACAGCTCTTTATTGTCATTGTACATGTACAATGAAATTATGGGTGCTCCCACCAGGTATAAAATATAAATAGTAAGACAGCAGTAAAAATAAATAAACAGGAGAAATATATACAATCAAGAGGAATATATACAAACTAGAGGAACAGATAGAAAATAAAAGAAAGGCACACACTGGAGAACAGTTATAGCTCTAGTAACAGAATATCAGGAAGAAATTATGTTAAATAATGCAGAGCACACACTGTATTAGGAACCCATTTAAGCCCAGTCTCAGTGATGAGTTTTGCTTCTCTTTTGCACTCTGTATCACTGTCTGTTTACATGAAGGGCGGGCAGACACACAGAGACACACACACACACACACACACACACACACACACACACACACACACGTCGCAGCTGACTAACAGACTCTGGACTACAGTTTATTTGCGATGATGATGATAGTGTTCGTTATCCGTGTGTGCAGCAAAATCTGCTCCCCTCTTCACCCCCAACACTTGTGTGCTCTACACTGAAGAGCTCTGAATAATTATGGTTGAAACCAAGTAGCTGCAACCAGCCAGGCCCTCCTCCTCTTCACACAAGCGAGTCTCTTTAAATCAGGAAGGAAGAGAAAAGAGGACAGCAGAACCTGACGACACAGCCTGTTTAATATTGAAGAGGTGGTGCACACTTAAGTCTGTTTTTGAACTGTAGACTAAAAAGGTACAACTGTACTGTAATGAAACATCAGTGCTGGTGTTAATATTCACATTTCTAGCAAATTTATATAAACCAGCATTTCATGGGTTGAAAATGGCTCAACACGACAGCAACTGTTTTAAATAGTTGGGACTACTTAAAACATTTATAAGTATTTAAAGAAAAAGCTTGATAACGCCCACTCATCAGGAGTGGGTGGCACTCCTCCTCAAGCCTTGAATAGAAATCTGTAGAATAGAAAGTGCACTCATAAATATACACTGATAGGATTAGCAAAACAGATTATAGCTATTACTGTCTTTTTTTTATTTGTTTGTTATTTTTAGGACTAGAATAATCACCCAGTCAATCGGTCTGACTTTTTTTTTTCTTCTCGCTTAATTGACAATTAATCATCAGGAACATTTCTGAACAAACCAAGCACATCGCTGTAGTGATGAATGCAAGAAAATAACCTTGGTTTGATTACATTTTTAAAGTATCACTGTCATATACTACTGGATTTTTTTGCATTTACTGCAGATCACCATTAGTTAACGCCAACAAAATGTAATGACAGCATCATTTCATCTGTTTTGGCTACAAGTCTTGATTGAGACTGCTCAAAAGCAGACAATATTTCTCATCCACCCAGCCAACTGTGCTTTCACAGCCATCTTTTTTCTACATTTATTCTTTCAAAGCTGAAAGTAACCATGCATTTCTCTCTTTTTCATCATTTTTGTAGATGCTTGAACTAAATCTTAACAAAATTGAAAAAGGAACTGAATTCAGTGTTTCTTTGCCGTGTGAGTGCCTAGTTTGAATCAATAAAATATAACCTCTCTGGCAGCTACCATCAATCAACATAATAAAATGATTAGGTAGTCACTGAAGAATATAATGGAAATAATTCTCAGCAGCTGCTCTCCTTCTTCTACACCTTGTCACAAAATTTTGATTCTTCTTCTTTTCCCCCACATGCACGTACAGTTTACGCTTTAGTAAAAAGAGGTCAGAGGTGAAGCTCAGCTGAACAGGCCTGACATGTGGATGAGTTTAGTGTTCCAGCAAGATAACAAACAGCCAAGTAAGGTGGCAGGCTTATCAAGCCTGAGCTACCTGTAACCTCCTGTTGCGCCTGTCTTACCCTTTCGTGTCTTTACTCTCCTCCTCTGACCCCTTCCTCTCTGGACTCGTCTTTTTCTCCCCCTCATTCTTCTCCGGCTTCTCCGTCTTCACTGCTGCTTTTCTGGGAGCTATTGAAGGAAATAAATAAAAGACAAGGTGAGGGTGAAGCAGGGGTTGAAGTAGAGAATTATTTTACCTTGTTCTCCAAACTGATAAAAGCACAGCACATTCACATGCTGTTTTTTTATGCAAGCACAGAACTATGCAAATTCCTTCTCACCAAAGAAACTGCTGATGGGGGCTTTCCTGGCCGGCTCCTTATCTTTCTGCTCTTTTGCTTCTTTCTGCCTTTTCGCCATTTGACTTTTCGGGCTCTCTTCTGTGCCTCGCCTGTCCTTTTCAACCACCTCCGTTTTGGCTACGGCAGGCCCTTTCTCATCATCATCATCTGTCTTCGGCTTTGCTTCATTTTTCTTTCCCGCCTCCTCAGCTTTCTCCTCTTTCTCATCAGAGCTCTTTTTCTCCACCTGCTCCTCTTTTTCTCCAGTTTCTTCCTCTTTGCTCTTGTTCTCCACCTCCTCGTCCCCTGGGTTGTTAGCCTCGGTCACTGCCTTTTCACCCCTTTCTTCCTTTGTGTCCTCCTCCATGGGTTCATCTGCGTTACCTACACAGGGGCAAGACAGAAAGGCAGTGGAGTCATTGAAGAGAAAAATGCCAGCAGGTTTACTGAGGGCAACCCAGTTTTTTGCGAGCCCATGTTTGAAGACGTAAGAGCCTCCTTCAGTAAATGCCACAGGTTATATTTCTGAGGTTTCCTTTTCACCTGAGAAAGGCAGCTAAGAGAAATTACTATTGACAAACTTGTAGCACTGACTCCCCGCAGACAGAGCTGGGGTCATGATACTGGCTGGGTAAGGAGGGCGGCATGAAACTTTAATTTTCTCATTCAAACGTTAAAGTAAGTGGTGGAATGGACTGCTAAACCCAATAGTCACAGCTGGTACTTTACTAGACAATTTTAGAAAGAGAAAGACAGCCATTTCCCTGTCTGCGGAAAAAAAGGGGGGGGGGGGTACCAGGCTGAGCTGCTGTCGATTTTTTTTTTTTTTTAAACAAACTAAAGTGGTTTTCAAACACACTCCAGCTTTAAACTTTTTTAGATGTTTCTCAAATGTCCAATTCAAGCCTTTAACCTGCCATTTCCCAAATTTAAACTGCATGTGATGTGTGACTGACCACATGTGGATTCACACTGAGAAAGTACAAGCAAGATGCTCTACCCATGCAGCATCCTAACCTAAACCAAACAGTATTTGCAGTAGTGAGAACACATGTGGAGTGAGACCAGGTGACTTCAGACATTGTCCCAGCCTGATTCCTAACCTATTAGCTCTGTCCAGGTGGTGATGTGATTGGTTTGTTTGCCCATTTGTTAGGAGGAATACTCAAAAAGTTAATGGACAGATTCACATTAAAATCTTGTGACAAGCTGGATTTAGCACAACTAAGAAGGATTCATTTTCTGGAGTTGAGTCAGATCTGGACCCGGGGCCTTGTAGAAGCACTGTTTACAATTGTGAGACAGGGCAAAACTGGACATTTGCATCATGTTTTAATAGTCTTCATCTTCTCAAGAAAATATCACAGACTAATATCAATTTATGCAACGTTTTGGAGTGAATTTCCAGCCTTGGTGGAGGTATACACTCATAGACTGCTACATTTTCTCCATAATTCTGCCTTTAATGAGTGTCTGTGTCAAAACTTAGACAAACAGATTAAACAAAGCCAAGCAGGCTCTGTGGATGGTGTAAATTTCTCAGTTTGCATCTCACAGATGGTAAAAATGAACTTTGCTTTATCACAGTGCAGAGCTCCTACAGTTGCAGTAACAGACTGAAATCATTACCCTTTATCTCAGGCTGTTTTTGTTGCTTTTCTCTCTTTCTCTCTGTTTGCACTTCACCATAACAGTAGACCAGGACTGTCAAACATAAGGCCCAGGGGCCAGAATCGGCCCAACGACTAAGGAAAGATAAAGGAGGGCATACATTTTTTATTTTTAACTGTATTTTCAAAAGTTTTGCAACTTTTTAAAAAAAATTTTATTGATAAAGACTTCCCTCATCTATGTAATAAAGTAAAGTAAATGAAGTAAAAGATTAACAATTAAATGACAAGTTCCTTTTTCCCACCATCTAAAAAACATACATTTCTATAGTAAAGTCACCACACAGTGGAAAAAAAGGACATTTGCTGTAAATTAACAAAAACTTTCTGTTTTACAATCACAGGACAGTCTGGATAATGAGCTACCAAAATATTTTGTCATTTTAAATATTAATTTATTACAACATGAATCCAAAGAGTTGTGCTGACAGATTTCTAAGCATTTCTTAAAACTGAGACATACAGTTGAAAGTGCACTTCTTTTTGTTATACTAAGATATCTCAGGGATTAAATGTGTAGTTAAACTTCTTTACTCCAAAAGAAAGTAGAGGTGTAAAATGAGTTTGCCATCCTCGCAGTATTCTGCACATAAAAGATGAACATATACTCTGTTTTGTAATCCAGTTTTAGTACGAGGGCTGTTTCACCATTTTTCTCCAACCCTTTATTTGCAGAAGAGAACTGAGCATTAAGTTACGAACTAACATTAGCTGGCCTGGTTAGAAGTGGACATCCATAAACTGTCTCGGATTCTGTGGGGGTTGACTCGCTTTCGTCCCCAGCCACAAGTCAAAACTAAAGGAAATGCACTTCTGCATTGTTTGAGATTATCTATCAGTATCAGAGATTTGTCACTGTACCATAATTCTCTGAACAACCTACAACTATAGGACTACAACTAGAGATTACTTTCTTTGATTCAACAGTCTGTTCCTCCACTTATTGTTAAGCTCAGAGAAAAAGGCCGTGATGAAACGAAACGCATGCCACAATTTACCAGAGCCCTGTGATAGCAGTGAAAATGTTTAATCTTTCACTTCAAATCTTTCAAATTCATGATTTAATAAAGAGGAAACACTTATTTGTGGAGCTGGAACTGAAAAGTATTTGCCTGGTGATTAATATCTGATTAATTATCCAAGTTGTTGCTCTTTATTATTGCAAACCAATCGGCCATAAAATTTCTGAAAACAAATAGCTGGATGAGACCATGTACAGCAAGAAAATAAGCTGTGTGGTACTGTGACACTGCTAAACAAAAAGTATTGTTTATATGTTTAGTCAGGATGCAATTGAGAGGAAATTTCCCAAACTGGATTTTAATAATGACAATGTGTGAGTTTGTTAATTTAGCATGCTTATTTTTTCCTCTTATAGCCACTGTGTCTGTGCAACTTCCAATCCCACATGAACTTTCCAAACCTGTCCAGGAGCCAGACTCGGTTATCAGACTGGCAGCGGAAGCGAAAGCATACCTTCACCGCTGGCACTGGTCTCCAAACGTGGCCGTTTGCTTTGCTGACCCTGCTCCTCCTTGACCTCTGCCTCCTCTTTCTGACTCTCGCTGCCACTCCCGCTCTCATTGAGCTTCCTCTTAGGGAACATCTTCCTCGCTGCACATATCAGGACAAGCATTACGTTAAAAGAGGATGATTTAATAAAGAAAGGGAAAAAAGTGAGAGGCATCCCAGCTGAAATCATGCCGGGATCAAACAGTAAGAGAATGTGGAGATGAAAACAGGACGAGTCTGCTCTCTTGCTGCAGATGTAGGGCAACGAGAAGAAAAAAAAAAAAAAAAGTGGAAGAGAAAATAATA
>VVHJ01028205.1:60942-78034 GCA_015107715.1 Tylochromis polylepis
ATAAACAATCTAGCCTTACTTGATTCATAATATAACCCCCCCCCAAAAAAAAAAAAAATATAAGCAAAAGGTGTGATCATGTTATTCCTGACAAAATGCTTCATCTAAATGCTCCATAATGTTGCATTAGAGCAACATTAAAAACACCACCTAAATAATCTACAACAGAATATCAGGAAAAATAAATAGTAGTAATAAATAGTAAAATATAACGTGTACTATCTTTACTGATCAGAGTGGCACCTCTGCCGTTTTACACCTCTCCACTCAGACCGTCTCCCAGGGAAATGGGATGTAGTGAAAAGTTCATGAGTTGTCAAAGACGCTACTGCCCCCTGTTGTGTCGGGGTCGTAACTGCAACAATACCGACTCCTGGACATGATGCTGCAAAGAGGACAGCCCGAAAGCCCCCTTTTCAAGAGGATTTTCCCTGGGCCTGTTTAAATGCATCATTTATGGAGCTCGTATTATTTTCATGAAGCCTGGAGCAAGGAGGGCGGTGAAATGCTAGACAAACAGCTAAATAATGCAAGCTGAGTGCACTGCTTTATTTACCCAAACACAAGTGTCATGTAGTTAATTGTTTACAAGTGCAATTCCCCTACTGTGGCGTGAAGTGCTGACAGAAGAAAAGCAAGATTCATAAATATTTCTATGCAAAATAAAAAAAAAAGAAGAAGAAGAAGACAACATGGTCCAGCTGAATAAATAGCCCACAAAGTCTGTGCATTTTAAACCACAGGTAGTGAATAATAAACTATTGTACAACAAGCTCAAACAACACACAGAAAAGCTTGTGTTTGAGAGATTTGAGGAGGGAAAGCAGTCCATCTGTTGTAGCTAGTTTTGTCTTTGTCACTCCAACTGTCTCCCTGCTGCCTTCTCCTCATCATGAAGTTGAGTCTGCTTCACTCCCTCATACAGGCTCCGACTGATGTAATGGTTCACATCCCACCCTGCGGGGCTCTTGTGCAGCCAGCGAGCGTTCAAGCTCAATTCCCCCAGCTCCCTCAGGTTGACTCCTGGGCGTGCAGGGGTGGAAATGACGGGGAAAGGGCCGTGGAGAGCCCGAGGCACAGGGAGAGGTTCAGGAAGGCAGCACGGGAGTAGGAAGGGGTGAGGTAGAGGCTGAACTGCTGTCAGGAAGCAGAGTGAGAGTCAAATCAATCAGAAAAGTAACCCCTGAGACATATGTAGAGCTCAAACACATAGTGATTTATTAATACCACTACCCTGATGCATTGAACGGGCCTTCAAGCATTTCAGGGGAAACTAGTTCTAAGTAGTTAAATTAACTGTTTAAATTGAATATTTTAAGTCTATAATAGATCAAACACAAAGAAGAACAGCAATCTAGAGTCTAAATCTTCATTTAAAATATCACATTGAGGTCAAATTGTGAGCTATTTTTAGGCTTTAAACTGATATCACAATAAGACCATAAAATTCTGGATTCTTTGAGGGGGGGGGGGGCATTAAATTAAGATTCTTCTAACATAAATTCCATTTTTTTAATATTTAAAACACCATAAAGTCACTGCTAAATTACCGCTGCAACCAGCCCATAAATTCCAGGAAACATGCAGTATTAAAACTTCCAAGGTGCAAAGCACAGTGCATTTTTTAGCATTTACTTTCTTTCATGCATGTTCAAGCTGAATGAATCCATTCACTCCGGAGGAAATGTTTTCAAGGTCAGGATCAAACTCCTTCCTTGCATTATTTTCCATCACCGTCACCCTGTTTCACCTTGAAATACACTAAATTATAGAAGAGGGAAGCAATCAGAATGCATTCTCATTGTAAATTGAACTAAACGCAGCTGAAGGAGTTTAAAAAGCTGCAATTTACAGGCAATGAATGTGAAAGTGAGTGAATATGAACACAGTGGAAATGCAAGGTAATATCAGTCCAGCTAAAACTGGGATTACAGCTTTCTTAATTACTGAATCAAGCGGAGAATTCTCAGTAAACCCCATGAAACCTACAGTAGCAATCAGTTGATCCTTTCAATGAGTGTGTCTGGGTCTCGAAAGCCTTTATTAGATTTCATTGAATCACATACAATTTTTACCATGAACTAAACACACCATCCTTCTCCTGCACTAGAGGAAAGATTAATTAAAAAATAGTTATAAATATATATGAACAAGAACATAAAATGTGTGTCAGTCCAGAGCTAGAAGTAGTCCTGAGTCAACTGAGTTACACTATATGGACTAAAGTACTGCCCTTCCTGCACATTATACCTACAGGAGCTGCTCAGCAATGGAAACATATGCTACGAAGCTCCCAGTGCGCAGCTTTTGTGCTGATGTTAGTGAGAGAAGTGGTTTGAAATGCTACGGGACAGCAGAGAGTTCATAAATTTTACGTGCTTGGTTAGTGGCTCCACAGAGTATTAGTTTACACATTTGCCTAGCAAATGTGTGTCTTTCAGGAGTCAAGCTACAGCGTTTTGGACAAAATGCCAAAAGCAGAGACTGGGTGATGCCTGAATAAAGACAAAAATAATAGGCAAAATGAAGCCATGAATTATTTTCTCAAAGTCAGCAAAGGAGAAGAAGAAACTAGCTCACGCAATAACATTTATTTGTTTGTTTGCAAAAGGGTGTTTTAAAAAGGCCAAAATGACTGTTAAGGGATGTGTGAAGGTTAGGGGCTTCAAAGAGTACCACTTTCTATTTTTGGCTCATACAGGTTAAAAAAGTTCAGTGTCATCCACAGTGTTATATCATCAAGGAGGTCCAACAAGACCTTCAAGGAGGTTGTGCTTTATGTTTCAAGGGGCAGATAAGTTTGTGAATCATCTGCACAGCTGTGAAATTAAGTTCCATATTTTTTAAAAATTGATCCTAACAGGAGCATACAGAGTGAAATAAGTACTGGACCGGGAATGGACCCTTGGGGGATCCCAACTGTGAAGGGAGCTGATGATAAAAAAAAAAAAACACCCAGCCTGGTGGCAAAGCTTCTGCCTGTTAAATATGATTTAAACCATTCAAAAACCACCTCTTTAACACCCACGCCATGATCCAAGGTTACCACTAAGGTCTAAAAGCACTAAAATGGCAGAATCCTCCAGGTCTGCAGTTAATAAAAGATCATTAAAAACTTTGAAAGTATTCTCTCACAGATTGCAATTTGGGACTCTTTGAGAGCCAAATGTCTGTTACTATGTCTGTGTAGTCACTCGGTGCCTCGAGTAGTATATTAGGTTGACATGTTTGCTTCGCAAGTGAAAAGTTGCTGGTTTAATTCCAGCCAGAGACACAAATCCTCTTTGGGATTGTATTAGTAAGGGCATCCGGTGTAAAAACTCTGCCATATCAAACATATCAAACCCTTTGTGGCAAGAGAGCAGTGGAAAGCAGCTTTTTATGTCTTCATCAGTGACTGCGAGCAGTGTTAGCTGGATTCTGCAGATCTCGTGCCTTACCTCTGTCCATCACTGACCCTGCTCTTCCACAGAGAGGAAGGCCACTGTCAACAGCGAGATGAGGGAATAGAAGAGAGCTGCTCTGGACGAGCTGGAGGGATGGCGGTATATGGAAGATGAGATGGAAGGATGGTTGAAATGCAAAGAGTACAGTGCAGACAGACAGTGGGTGCACAAAACATCAAGAACATCAGGTGAAGATTAATTTATTTTTAATATACGGAGGATCAAAGCTCCTGGAGCTGAAAGGAAAAAGGCACTTCAGATGATGAAGACATTAATCAACTTAATTGAAGTATGGTGTTCCTGATATTTTGCACACATATCGGAAAAACTTAATTAGAATATATGACATTAAGAGTTTAATTCCAAAACAGTACTTTTTTTTACTAGACTCCGCTCATGCAGCGCTTTTCTACCTCAACAGACAAAGCGCCTCCCTACTAATCCCCACTCCTACAAAATTTATCAAATAATTAAACAAGTTCTGGTGCTTTTTTTAAAGGCTAGTAGGTAACCTAAGCCCTTGCGCTGCCCATGAACATGATATAACTTTAACACACTGACTCCCCTCTACTTTAGAGGATCAGTCAATTGCTTGGTTTTAC
This sequence comes from Tylochromis polylepis, assembly GCA_015107715.1. Lineage (NCBI taxonomy): Eukaryota > Metazoa > Chordata > Actinopteri > Cichliformes > Cichlidae > Tylochromis > Tylochromis polylepis. The sequence goes on from VVHJ01028205.1 coordinate 64,991, forward strand.
ATTAAATGATAAAATTTCAGTAATGATTTTTATTCAAGTCAGCCAAACTCATATTAAATGATAAAGCTGAGGCAATTGTTTCTATTAGAGCTGGTTCATTTTTTATATATAAAATAAGACAATTATTTCCTTTTAAAGTGCTGAGGAATGAAACTCTTCCTAAAGGACTCATTTTTTGGAAAACTGGCCAAATGACAGGTTACATTCCATTCCATTGTATTTATAGTGTTATATAAAGTGTAAAATAACCCAGAAGCCAGTTTTCCACATAACAAAGTCCTTTAAGCTGAAGTGAAGACGTGATGAATGACCTGATGGCTGGGTGCTGGTGGTGCTGGTGGTGCTGGCGGTGGGTATCCTGGATAGTTGACAAGGATGAGTTTACTGAAGTTGAACTTGTAGGTGAATCGTTTCCCTTTGGTCTTGTGCAGGATGCGTTTGTTGTAGTAGTATCTGGAAGTAAAATGTTTTCTCTGTCAAGACTACACTCTGAAGTGTGTGTCTAAGGTACGCTTTGCTGTTCCTGTAGGGCACTTTAGATTTCTTTGTTGCTTCCCAGGTGGCATGTTTTGCATCTGTGGGCATTTTAGATTTGAAAATTTAATTTGACAACATGTGTTGGCGAGGAGCCTGAGGAGGAAGCTGCATGGAGAGAAAGGATTACTCATATTCACAGTGAATATATATATATATATATATATATATATATATATATATATATATATATATATATATATATATATATAAACTTTCTTATTTCAGTCTTCTTTTTTCATTACAGGGCAAATGCAAATAAACTTAAATAAATTACAGGAAAGTATCTAATTAAATGAAATATACATATATATTTTAACATTATTTGTCTTGTATTAAGTTTAACTAAGTCTTAAGTTTTCAGAGCATGTTTACGCTACCTGAGGGCTCGGCTGAGCTTGTCGTAGTTCATGTGTGGTTTGCCCTTCCTCTCGCCCCACAGCCTGGCCAGCTTCTCAGGGTCCCTGATGACAAATTCGCCCCACTCCCCTCCCCAGCCGATGGCCCCGCCCTCACCTCGGCCCAGTAGCTCGAGTAGGAAGTGCCAAAGCTGGATCTGTCGGGAGCCGGGTGACCAGGTGGGTTTGTAAGCCCAGTCAGGAAACAGCACTGCTGGAGAAGCAATTAGGAAACAATAAGGAAAGTCAGCAATCTAAAATCCAGTTGCGTGCATTTGAGTTGCTCATTCATTTGTCTCATGAAGCCACAAATCACACTTTGATGGGCTGGGTTAATATCTTGCATTATTGGTTAAAGTTAGATGAGAAGCCTGAAGCTGACACAGTAGCTATGCAAGTAAGCAAACATGAGCTGTAGACTGCATATAAATGATGCGAGGAGTTGAGCATTTAATTTTCCATTACGATTTTACTTTTTAGAAGTCAGATGTTTTGACTGAACTAAGACATGGAATACAAGACATGGACGCAATCACCGGGCATGCATACTCTTAAATCATGTTCAGTTTTCTTGCCTAATTTCCTCCATATGGGACCATAATTAGAAAAAAATAAACTGACATCAGATTTTATTAAATAAGACTTTAAATAAGCATATGAGACCATAAACTCACAGGAACGTGTTTTTGGAAATCAAGTAAAAAAGGTTTTTATTTTTTGTTTTTCTACTGACTGAACACAATCTTATTTATTTTTGAAACCAGACAAGTTGGCCATTACAAAGACTGCAAGTTTACTTTATTCAGTTTAGACTCAGTGAGTCTGGCTGTTTCTTGTACTAAAACCTTGAAAAAGACAGAAGACTTAATTATCGGAATGGTTAATTATGAAGATTTGTGTTTTCAAATTACATAAGGCTCACATCTATGGGGCACTGTAAGGGCCTGACTCTTTCGCCTGTAGACCACGCATGTTTTCTGTGTTATGAAGTATGTTTTGCATTACACAGTTTCTCATGAACAGCTGAACTGGTTATGATTCATATTTAGAAGGTAATGTGTCTCACGTCTTATTCAGGTTTGGGATTTTTTTCTTTTAATCTTTGTGACAACCTCAAAACTGTTATTAATGTAACAGAATAAAAACGCCATTGCATAGATTACATTACACGCTAACATGCTAATTTGCCATAAATCACCTTTCTGTCAGTGTAAAACAAACATATATGAAATTTGCTGTGTGGACGTTTTCTGCTGAAACAAAAATTGCTGCACATCATGAAAAGAAGCTCCTTATATAACATCTTATTATCACCATATCAGATCGTGACTCCAATAGGCTTTGGTTTCTCTATTCTTATTCCACACTGATTGTACGGATTTTTGCAAATGGGATTTTGGTCGTAGAGGAGTTTCACTAAATCTCTGTTTCATCCAGAAAGTGTCATAAAAAAAAAAAACACAGACACAAACAATGAATATTTCTCATCATTTGTTTTGGTGGTTGTGAAGCTTTATCGTTCTGTGAGCACAAACTAATAACTCTGCGACTGTGAGAAAATAATTTCAAGCTTATTCAAGCTCAGCTCATTATGCTGGGTTCAGAAATATGCTCATCTGGTACAGAGGTTTCTTCCTGCAAGCCGGCTATCTGTAAATTCTTCCACAAGAGAATAGATTGTCCTTGGATCTGTCTGAAGCTTTGCTATTTGAGGCAAGAGTGTTAGCTTCAACAAAATTAATAAGGTGAGATGAATACATTAAAGCATGGATGGTTGTCTGTCTCTCTGTGCTAGCCCTGTAATAGACTGGCAGCCTGTCCATGGTGTAAACTGCCTATCATCCTCTGGCAGCTGGGAAAGGCTCCATGACCCTGAACTTGATAAGCAGTTAAAAAACTGGATGGATGCTACTGTTACTGTTTCTAACTTGTTGGCTGATACAAAATACCCAATTACCAAATATGTTCTTAACTGATAATATGTGATATAGTTTATAAAGTGGTCAAAACTGAAGTGTTAAAAGTTAAGACCAAGTTTTTTTGGGAGAGTTAGAAAATAGATTACTAACTGATTAGCTTGTAACATATTTTAATTTAGCTGAGCAAATAAACTCTAAAATACCAGCTCTGGTGTGTCACCTCTCTGGTGGGGATGGAGCTAATGCTTGAGGCCAAGAAATACCAGCTAGATATAGTCGGGCTTGCATCAATGCACAGCCTGGGCTTTGGAACCTGGAGAGAGGCTGGACTCCATACTACTCTAGAGTTGCTCCTGTTGAGAGGCAGCGAGCAGTGCTGGGTATGTTTGGTTATCAGTTCGGTACCTGCATGTTGGGGATTTCCTCAATGGAAGAGAGGGTTACTGAGCAATGTTTCAGTTGTTGGACTTCTTCGCTTAAACTCAGCTTGTCCATAATAAACATCATGGGTGGGCATTAGGGTGTTCTTTGGAGGTGGCATGAGGACACGTTAGACTGTAGGCCAATAATCAATTTTAGATCTTAGATTTTATATTAATTTTAGATGTTTTGGACACTTGGGTGAAGAGCAGCAGAGTTGTGAACTGAACCCCAGCTTGTAGTGAGTTGAATCAAATAGTGCGGGAGGATGCTGAACAGGCTTCATGTACCTATACATATAGGTTCAGGTACACCAGAATGTTCATGGATGTTCCACCTTTGGCAGAGTGTCAACAGCAATCTGAGGGACCCTGAAGACATAGAGTCCAAATGGATCATGTTCTGCACCTCCATTGTTGAGGTGGCTGTATGGAGCTGTGGCCACAAAGTGCTTGCCTAGGTAGTAATCCCAGAACCAGATGGTGGACACTGGAGATGAAGAGAGCTGTCAAGCTGAAAAAGAAGTCCTACTGAGCATGATTAGCTTTTGGGACTCCGCAGGCAGATGACAGATACAGCCGACCAAGCAGCCAGCTCTAGTTGCAGCAAAAAACTTTGTATGTGGGAAGATTTTGGTAAAACCATGGAGAAAGACTTTCAGTCAGCCTTGATGCAATTCTAGGAAACTGTCAGGTGACTCAGGAGCAGGAAGCAGTTTCCTGTTCACACTGTATACAGCAGGAGGTAGTCAGGTGGAAAGAAAGAATATTTTGAAGTTCTCCTCAATCCTACTGAAAAGATTTCTGTAGTGGAAGCAGAGTCTGGGGATGAGGGAGATGATTTGCCCATCACTCTGGATGAAGTCAATGAGGTTGTTAATCAACTCCTTTGTAGCAGCTCCCGTGGCATGAATGAGATTTGCCATGAGTTTCTGTTGGAACAATGAGGTTTCACCCCAGTCATGGAACACGGGACCATCTCTCTGTCCTCGTGTGGATATTCCAGGGTGCATGGCAATTCGTCCAACAGGTCTGCTGTGTTTTTTGGACCTGGAGAAGGCATTTGAGAAGGCACCCCTTGGGGGTCCCTGTACAACATTGCCAAAGCTTGGTCTGCAATGCTATTTAGTTGTTAAATGGTTGTGAACAGAGAGCCACACAACTTCTCCATGTACACAGACTAATGTGGCACTTTAAGCCATTTACATAGTGCTGTCTAATTTGTTATATGGTGAACTTAACATGTCAGACTGTTACTGAAATTGCTTCCCTGCCCCAATGTCAGAATCATAATTCCCATAAATCCTGAGATGCAAGTGATGGTATGTGAACTCAGGGGGATGAGAAAAAGGGCTGCAGAGTCAGAGGTTGTGAGGTTTTGCAGGAGGTTGCAGGTCCTTGGACTGTGGGAGGAAGTCAGAGTACCTGGAGGCAATTCAAGCAGGTGCAGAACATGCAGAGTCCACAAAAAAGGCTCCAACTGGGGCTGGAACTTCTTACTGTGAGGCAACAGTGCAAACCATTAAAACACTGTGCCACAGTGATGCTGAATAATGAGGGAACATGAGCCTGAAATCCATGGCTAGTATTTTCTTCACTGTATTTACTTTTAATCAACTAGTCAGACTCCCTCTGGGCTCCATTGTCTTGTTCTTAATCTTTCTTGAAAAGAACTAGAACTAGAACAATGTCCTAAAAGATCTCTGAGTAAGTAAACTGATGGTACAAAAGCCACTGGCGAAAGCAGTTTTGCTTCAGAAATAAAACTGACAGATGTTCACGCTGGTATGCCATAATTCATGGACATTATAGCTTCAGTTTTAACTTGAGTACAGACTAAATACAGTAACGGAGCTAAAGGAGGCATTAATATCACAGGTCAAAATGGAGCAGCTTGTATCAGTTGCTGATTGGTCAAGAAGGCATTAAGACTGCACGATTTGCTGGCACTGACATGATGACATATCATTCCTTTGTTTCTCACAGTTTTATCTATTTTTATCATGCTTCTGAATAAGATCTGCACTGAAAGAATACATAATAACTCTTACATAAATATGAGAGCTATCCCACACAAATGTCTACCCACACGTATGTAAATAACTGAGATGAACGCACACCGACACACAGTCTTACTTCTGCTCCAATAAGGTGAAGAAAGGTGACCGACTGAGGAGCTGCAGCTGCACTGCATCTGTCACAAAATACAAACAGATAAAACTCGTCAGTGTCTTCACTGGACTGAAGATGGGTGAGAAAGGAGAAGAAAATATCTTATAAAAAATATTAATTACCTCTCATCTGGTGTGAAATTCGCCATCACAACAAAGCACAAATGCAACTGATTGCAGCAACTTATCCTTTCACTATCACTCACAAATTAATTTGATGGCAAAGTCAATCTCCCAGTTGTATATTAGATCAATATAAGTAAATGAATATAATGTGTCTGTATGCCCTGACAGTTCATAATGTGCTTGGAATTGCATTTGACTCAATAGCTGGTTTTACAGTGGCTTAAATGTGTGAAAGTACCATTTTCCCTGCAGACATTGTTTAATACTCTATATTTTTCTATAATTTCATCCTATAAACACACACAGACATCGTCCGCCCACAGACACAATGACCTTCCCAGGCAATTCGCAGCGGCAGAGACACCCACCATCTTCCCTGCAAGGCTGAAAACTCATCTCTTCAAGAAGTACTTCACATAACCCTTTTCCCCCAACTGAATGATGCCTCCTCTGCTATAAGCCCTCTTCCATTGGCTGTAATATCCTCTTATCTTTGAGCAACAAAAAAAAAAAAAGGAAAAGATGTCTGCCTTCAGCTCTTATTTTATTTCCTTCTCCCATGCAGCACTACTCTCACACATGATCACTGCAGGGTCACAGGGACATTATCAGGAAACCGCGGGAGCCGAGCCAAAGTCGTTTCACTTTTTAAGGCCGACGATGAGACAAAAACAAGCTCCAAGGTGAAGAAATTTAAAAACAAACTAAAACATGGGGAAATCATATGAGTGTGATCAAAAGAAGACTGCAGATGAAATAGAGTTAATTCAATTTAGCTTTCTGTGCAATTTTATGCAGACTTCAGGTCTCATATTTAAATTCCTCCCGTTTTATTGGTTGCCTTGGTGGTTAACTACAAATTAAAGCCTCAGTTTATTTATTTATTTTTTACTGCATAAGAGCACCAAGTGCCTAAAAATGCAAATCTAATTCCACCATAAATCTAATGGTAACTAGTTGAAATCATTATTCCAGAGAAGCACAAAATTTTCACAGGGGTTATTTTTTAAAAGTAGGTGACTTTAAGGTCAAAATTTAATTAATCATTCAAAATAATTTTGTTTACAAAGAGCAGCCTAATTCAAAAGCTCCCGTGCAAGTGTAATCATAATGCAATTGGTCCTGTTACCTTGATTGGAGCCGGAGTGGAAAACTCTTCGTTAAGTTGAATAACAATGATCAGTTTGTCTGCCGGCCCACTTCCAATCTAGGAGGACTGAAGGATGGATGGACTGAATCTTAAACCCTCTATCTCATCTCACCCCTAACCGCACACAGACACACACTCCCACCTCCCCTTTCCCTCCTACAACATTACTCCCTCCTTCCCCCAGCCCCAGAATTAGGAAGATTGGCCATGACAAAAAGATGTTGATTACACTGATGATGAATGAAGAAAACCCTCTCAAAACATGAAACCATCACTCATTGATAAGTTGGAAATGCAACTTTGACTTGCTGCTGATAGATCATCATCTAACAGTTATTTTTTAAATATATTAACGTGTTAATTTGTGTTTAAAAAAAAATATGGGCAAATGATTGTCATAATTTGCCAGAGCTGTTAAGTGCATCTTTAAATTCCACAAAAAGAAAAGCACAAAACTCATATTAAAACCATTAAAATCACAAATATTTGAACTCCAAGGGAAATCACAAATGGACCACAATGTGTTAATTAGCTAAACGGGTTTTTTTTGGTTTTTTAAATTATTATTGCAATGTTTTAATTTTAAGAGTTTTATATAACATTTGTAATTTTAAAACATCACCTTTGAGGTAGTCCTTTTTGTCACCTTTATGTGGTTTCCTCGGTTCTTGTAAGCACAGATGAGTCGAGGTCAACAGCTTCTCACATGTTTAGATGATTATATGTGAGAGTGGGTCAGAACTAAAAAGCACGAGAAAATAAGGTGTTAGGAAATAGGTGAAGGTACTTTTCTTCTGTGTCATGACTGAAGCATATTAAAGTGAGCTGAGGAGGGAGATATGATTGAACAGACTGAAGGTGACAGAAGGTTTATTTTTTCCTTGATGAATCAAATAGGTAATGAACTCAATACCGGAGCCACACTTTACTCAATGAGAGCCGCTTTTCACTTGACAGGAGTGACTTTGGCCAAGGTCAACAGGCTGTTCAATACTCTACCGCACAGGCACAGGAGGCCAGTGTAGAGGTGGAGGTAGCGGTGACACATTTTGCTAATGTCCTGCTATTGGTCCCACAGGCCTCGAGCACTTATCGCACTTCTGTGAAGGTGAGGGGGGATTCATATAGCATGCAAAACTGGACAAATAAATGAAACAACTTAAAATGGTTCAGAAGATGTATTAATGTAAATTCTAAATACTTAGATAATTTTAGTCAGTTTTTTTTTTTTTTTACTTTAAGTTTTTTAATAACTATACATTCATTACAAATAACTTTTACAATATGGAAGAATTCAAATAATTTTTTTTCACCAAGCAAGTGAAACACTATGCATGAAAGTTGCAAAACCTTTAAAGGAAAAGAAGTAAGGTTCAGATGATGGCACGTAAATCCTTTTGACTTATTTTTAATATTGATTCAATTTTTGTTCCCTTTCTTTTAACTGAAAAATGTGAATTACATTCTTTTTATAACTGAAAACTTGCTTTTAGTTTCTTTCCTGCTTGCGTTTAGACAACATTAAAGAAAACATTTTGACAGATCGGTAAATCTTGAAATGTCAGTTCTATTTTCACATCTATTTGTTAAATATGAAGCTATAGCCAGCAGCTTAGCTTGGCAAAAGGCTGGAAACAGTTGAAAGCAGTGTAGATCTGCCCGTAGGTAACCCTAAGGGTAGATCCACAAATCTGTATAACAAAAAAAAACGACAAGTTGTATGGTGACAGGACATTATGTACAGAATTAGATTTTAACCAGAGGCTACTGTCAGCTTGTTGCCTAGCAACTTCACAGCCACAAATGTATAGAACTAGGCTAGCTTTTTTTATGCTAGTACCAAATTATGCTAGTGTACAGCAGTAGCTAAGGTACAGAACATTTCTAGTTGTTTCTTAATAAGGTAATTATGCTAATGAAGTACTGGAAAGATTGTATTTCCTAAAATAGAAACATTATTTTTTGATATGGTGATATCGTCTTTTTTGAAGACAATCACACACACAGACAGCATCCAAATCTATATTTTGCCGAGTCTGTGAGAACTGGGTTACAACTTAATCCTGCATTACTTAACCCGAACAAAATGTTGTGCTGCTGCATTTGTTGGTGGATTAGCTGTGATTTAGTGTTCCCTATACAGCAGGAAAAAAGACATAAAGAGAAGCTCCCAGCAACAATCTGCTTAGGCTTGTGATGCACATGCTTCCCTATACAGTCCCCCACCCCTTGCACAAAACACACACACACACACACACACACACACAGTCCCACCCGCATACACTTATCGTCCCTCAGATGTGATAGCTGACACCGGAGGCTTTTAATTCCAGTGTAAATACAAATACTCTCCCAGACAGCTATCAATTATGCATAGCACTAATTGAGTTGAATGTTGTGCTTTTAGCAGCCTGAGGACCCCGGGTCACATGCAGAGCTTGAAACCAAACACACATAGATAATTGCACATATATACGCCCGTGAGGACCTATGCTGATACCATGCGTTCCCTTTTCCTTCATTTTAACCTTAAAAAACAGAAGTGAGATGACATTATTTTTTTAGCCTATTACAACAGATTTTAATACTTTAGGCTGGTTTTACAAATGTTTTGGCCATTATATTTTCATTATGAGGGATAGCTGGTGAAACATTGCACCTAAACCACATTAAGATATATATTTTTTTAAAAAAGGTCTGTATTTTGAGGGAGAAACAATGAGGATTTGACATTCAGTGTGCTTCACAGCACTGTGAATCTAAAATGAAATCTAAATATGTGGAAAATGATCAGCTAGCGGGTAGACTTCTTTGACTGACGCTGAACACTGATATTAGCCATAAGTCTCATGTTTTAAAATACACAAGACTAAAGTTTGGTGAGATGATTAGTGAGCTCACTCTGACAGAGCAGAGTGAGTAACTTCTCACTCTGCTGCAGTGATGAACACCATGCATTACATTATTTATTTCAGTCACATCAAATGCTTTAAAAGAGTATGGTATGGTTTCATATGGAAAAAGAATCTACAGTGACTTTAATCACAACACGTGGTCTTTTAACCTTTAACCTTAACCAAAGTGCTTTTGTTACCAAAAACAAAACCACTGGATCCAATCTCAGGTCTCTGATCAGAGTCTTGCCCTTTGTACACTCACCATCAACCCCAACCACCTCTTCCTGGCTTTGAATTTATTAAAATATATTTCCTAATCAAGCCAGTCTTTTCTTTTTACATTTCTTTGAATGTGATAATGTAGGTGCACATACACTTATTTCTAGGACATCTGGTTTGATCTCACATGAGATGCAAAACAGGCCTCAATTAGAGCGTTTCACAAAAGTAAAGACTGGTTCATCTTATAGTGCAAAAAGAACAGTGCAAAAAAAAATCTTTATTGGAAAATTACTCATTATTTTTTGAAACATTCATCTAATGTTAAAAATTATTTTTTATTTTTTTTAAAGGACAAGTTTCTTGGTTGAATGACGCGAGCAGAGCTATTTGGTTTATTTTGTCTAGGCATGTTTTCCTCAGTTTGAATAAAAGGTTTTGATTTCCTCCATATTTATAGTACATTAATCCAACTTTGAATAGTTAAGAGCGAAACAACTTTTTTGCACCAGATACATTTAAAGTAGCTAAAGGCTCGCTTTTAATTAGATCTAAGCTGTTGTCAAAGTCTGTCTTTTTATGAATCCAGAAATTGCTTTTACGGTCTTAAAAAAGTAATTTCACTTTCTTCCTGTGAGATGAAAAGCTCAACACTTCTTTCATGTTGGTGCAATAGATATGCAGCTAATGTTAAAAAATACTCCTACCATCACCTCTAAGGCTCACTAATTAACACACACACACACACACACAAAAGGGCATGTAAAAATTACATTTTGGTTATGTGATGTTTCCTAGCGACCAACAGTCACTCTGAGTTTTGGAATCTTGTTAGTGGGGTTGCTGGGCAACAAGGCCAAATAAAACTCTAAGGAATTAAAGCACAGCACCCAGCCTGAAACGACATATCATCATTTTAATACTTCTACAAGATGTAACATGTTAATGAGCTTTACATGTGCCGGCTGGTATTATTATTATTATTATTATTATCATTATTATGTGCAGCATAGGATGAGATAATAGGGGACATGACATTGTTCATTTTGTACTTCATATTTCCCAGAAATGTATAATTAGTTAAATTAAGAAGTTACATGCAGTAAACCAGGATTTGAGGGGACCAACTCGGGGACAGTTGCCCACTTTGTCTGATTCCTACACTAATTTGAATTTAACAAAATGCACTGCAAGCTACATTTAGTTTCTTCTGCTTATCCAATTTGGTGGATGGGGTGTTTGGGTCACAGGTCACCAATCTGTTGCAGGGCTAATACATAGAGTCAGTTTAGAATCACCAATTAATCAGAACCGATGGAGTGTGGGAGGAAGCTGGAGTACTGGGAGAGAACCCACACAGTCACAGGGAAAACATGCAAACTCCACACAGAAAGGCCTCAGTCTGAAGTTGAAGCCAGGACCTTCTCACTGTGAAGTGAAACTGCTGTATCACCATTTGTATTCAAGTTAAAGTTCTTGGTTTAAAACAAACTTTTATTAGTTTAAATATAGTTTCTTCAATTAAAAATGTTTGGGCTGCAAAAAAAAATGTATATTTGATTATGTCTGTGAAGGTTCTCAGTCATCCAGGTCATGGTAGTCTAAGGAGCTTGGAAAGAAAAGCGTCTGGACTTCTCTAAGTTTCTTGAAGACGTTTCACCTCTCATCCGAGAAGCTTCTTCAGTTCTAAGAACAAATGGTGGAGAGTCCCAGATTTAAAGCCTTATGGGAGTGTCACCCCAGAGGGTCATAGACCCCCTGTTGATCCTCTACCTAATCACACGAGCCCTTAACGCCCACTCACATCCTGGGCCGTTTGACCTCAGGTAATCACATGATAGGGTGGGGCTAGGTTTCACAATGGGTTCACCCGAAACCTTGACTGATTGTGACCCACACCCGTTTTCACACCTGGGCTCGTGTGATTAGGTAGAGGATCCACAGGGGGTCTATGACCCTCTGGGGTGACACTCCCATAAGGCTTTAAATCTGGGACTCTCCACCATTTGCTCTTAGAACTGAAGAAACTTCTCGGATGAGAGGTGAAGCGTCTTCAAGAAACTTAAAGAAGTCCAGGCGCTTTTCTTTCCAAACTCCTTAGACTATATTTGATTATCTATTATGCCCAACAGCTGAAAATCATATCACACTGAATACAAAACTGATGCCTTCACTTTGATCATTTTGTGAGAACTACTACTTAAAACCCCTCCAAAAATAATTGAAGGAACAACCGAGGCTATCATACTTAAGCAAATAACTACTGAATGGTTACAGTTGATAGAAAAGTCACTATAATTATATTTGCTCTTAAGTCTTGCAAGTTTTTGAAACCTTGTGAAATTAAAGTCCCTTTTAAACTGTCAAAGGCACTTTAAAGACAAAGTTAAAAGATCCGGAGATCTTTTAACTTTGTGAGAGTAGCTTTATGTGTGATTCACAGTTCAAGATAATCCTTTTTCATCTCAAACTGGGCCTGGATACAACCCATCCATCAACAGCATCTGCACAGATTTTACCTGCTGATCAAGATTGTGCTATCTGGTTGAAAGGTGTGTTGTGAGGGTCAGGGTTTTTTTTTTTTCAACTCTTAAACAGCCTTGTGATACCACGAGACATGGTGTAAATGACCCCACTTTTCAAAAATACTCAACTTCAGAGCGGTCCTAACAAAGACAGCTGATAGACAGTAAAAAAAAAAAAAATCCTGCTGTTAGTAGTGGATTTAAACAGACACTTCGCAGACACACACAAACACACACACACAACAAAGGAAGTGGCCTCATAGTGAGTATAAAAGCTGACAGTTTGGAAATTGAGCCTTCGGACTGATGGAACTGCAGCATCCAGAAGCAGATGACAGAAAGAGAACTGAGGCTTCCAGCACTGTCTGGGGAATATTACAGTAAAGATACAATATAAATACAGAGCTGTGTGAGAAAAACCCCCTCCTCTGCCTTACTTACTCTCTAGTGTTTCTGTGCCAGATATTAGCCCAGTCTATCATCAAGGGGAGCTGTGCAGGGAGATAAAAAAAAAACAAATATAATGAAGGACTTCTGCCAGGGTATAATAAGACTTCACATTCCCTGAAGGGCAATTTAGGTAGTGGTGCACAAAAATGGGTGCTGAGACAGGAATTTGCTTTCCACCAAGATTGTCATTCTTGTTTTGTTTTTTTTTGTTTTGCTATTTTTTTTGGGGGGGGTCC
>VVHJ01028206.1:0-12813 GCA_015107715.1 Tylochromis polylepis
ATGCTTTAGTCCAGGTCTGGGAGGAGATCCCTCAGGAGACCATCCGCCACCTCATCAGGAGCATGCCCAGGTGTTGTAGGGAGGTCATACGGGCACATGGAGGCCACACACACTACTGAGCCTCATTTTGACTTGTTTTAAGGACATTACAGAAAGTTGGATAAGCCTGTAGTGTTTTTTCACTTTATTGTGTGAGTCCAAATCCAGACCTCCATGGGTTGCTAAATTTGATTTCCATTGATGATTTTTGTTGTCAGCACATTCAACTGTGTAAAAGTATTTAATAAGAATATTTCATTCATTCAGATCTAGGAGGTCTTATTTTTGTGTTCAGTTTGTTTGTTGTTGGTGTGGGGTTTTTTTTCTTGGTTTGAGCAGTGTATGTTCTTCCATATTCTGAGAAATTGTTAGTAAAACGGGTTCAAGAACGGATCCTTGGAGAACTCCAGACTCCCACTGTTTGGTACCTTTTCAGGTATTTCCAGTGGCACTACTGTAGTTTAACCTTGTCTCCGTACTTGATGATAGAGCTGAGATGGCTTTAATGTGACTGCAGATTTTGCAAAATTAGGTTTCAAGTGGTGTTTTTAGTGTTTATCCCAAGCACGACTACATCTGCTTGCATCGGCACTCAAATTTCCATCAACTTTAAGACTTCAACTTTGAAAGCAAGGTGTTTGGAGACCAGAAATCACAAAGTACCAGTGTGCTTGTTACTGTTGTTAGATGTGAGAATTGTAAGAATTGAACTAATGTGCTAAAAAAATCAAACTGCAGCCCTTCCCTCCTTCGGCCTCCTTTTTATTTGCCGGGGAAAGGTTGCCTAGAAACACTGTCCTCTTCCCTTGCAGTCGTTTCTGTCATGAGCAGTCCAGCTCCTTTCATTGCTCCCACAGATTATCCTTTTCATAGTGAAGCACTGTCAAATCGTAACCTGACAGCCGAATTCAGCGCACAAACTCTCCCCTAATTGGACTAGAGCTGTAGACCGAGACACTGGTGTACACAAAGTACGGGAACATCTCCCTGACAACTCTCTGCACTCCTGTCCTCCAGTGTGAAAGTCTCTCTAGTTAGCCTGTTCAGCTTTCTTTAAGACTCTTCCACTTCCCTCCTTATTTTTGAGTTCTGGGAGTTTTGACAGTTTTTACAGCTTTTCTTTCTTAGTGTATGATATCTGGTGGTTCTACAAGTTTCATTTTCCTCAGATCTATTTTATAACTTTATATTTATGGATTTTTATCAGTGTCCCTTGGCCTCATGCACAGCAGGTCAGGGCTGTAGTGGTCTAAAGGTTAAAGGTGGGGAGCCTGTGAAAGGGGAAACTTGCTGGTTCAGTCAAAACTGTTCAACAGTTTCCAGCTGATTTTAAATATGCTTGTGTGCCCACTCAAGCATATTTAAAATCCCTCACTGCGCTCAGCATAATCCCGGCTCCCTGCAGCAGGTTCTAGACTTTTCAAACTTGATCCATTCCTCCTCCAGCTGTGCAGTCATGGACTGCAGCTGGTGATGGTAGCGCTTGTTTTGATTTTAAAGATGTGCTGCAAGCCAGAGGGCCACTATAACCTGAACGGAGAATTGGCTCATGTGTCACTGTGCCGAGCAGAGCAAGGACTAAATTTGTCAACTGCAGTCAAAGATGGTGGCTATAGACCTAAGCAGCAGATTGTATTGCTCTGCTTTGTTGCAAAATATTTGTCAAGGAGTATCTGAAACTTTAAAGGAGTGTCTTTCTGTAGGTGTGCATGCCTGCATGTACAACCAGAAGGTCATAGAATAGACCCATAGTTCTCAGTGAGGGCCACAGTGGTGGCCTTTTAGAACACTTTGTGAAGCTCACAGTGCAAAAAGATGAAGCATCCACAATAGGTCCTTTCTCTTCAGTTTCTCTTTAACTTATAAGATCAATTCTAGATGGTCAGCTAGAATGAAAAGGGAAAAGTGCAGGTAAATCAACTTGGATCCTTTTTGTTTCACTCATTTGATTTAAGAATTAAAGTGTGGGGCATGAGCTCTTATTTGGCTTTTGGTAGGTCATCCAGAAAAAGCTTGAACCACAGCTGTAGTGTCAGGGTGGTAGAACATGGGGATTTATCACTGCAGTAGTTAGTGATGTTGGACCAAAAAATTTCTGACATTGCAGATTGAGGCTGCTGGGGTCGCAGAGGGGCATGCAACAGTGTCTTCTGCATGACAGTGGTAGGTAATACTGTGGTTATGAAGATTCCCAGTTGGCATTTGGGTCATTAAAGCTTTGAGAATGCGATGAACTGTGCACCAATAAATTCTTGGTGCTCTGCAGCAGACTTTACAGCCTGCATGCTTTGCAGATATACAAGGCCTTCGTGTAGTGAGCATCCCTGCAGCCTGAGTCACCACCTTATAGACGGTTAGGGAATCTGGAGCTGCCTCCAGACTCTTTACAGCTACTCTAATAACTGAATGTACCACCCTGACTGGCAGGATGTGAGAGTGCATACTTGTGTCTTTAGCTCCTTGGCATCTGTGTGTGTGTTTGCAACTATGGGCATGTGATTCTATACAGACCTGTTTGTATCGAGTTTTTTGTCCATGCTTTGTTACAACTGTCTTTATACAAAACCATTTTCATGCCTCCGTC
The DNA here is from genome assembly GCA_015107715.1 of Tylochromis polylepis. Lineage (NCBI taxonomy): Eukaryota > Metazoa > Chordata > Actinopteri > Cichliformes > Cichlidae > Tylochromis > Tylochromis polylepis. The sequence continues at coordinate 2,624 of VVHJ01028206.1, forward strand.
CTGTTAAAGAGTGAGAATCGTATGGGAGGAGTTAAAATGGGATGCATGTCACTCGCTGAAAACGCCTCCACCTTCCTCGTATTCAAAGGCCTCGTTGCTCTTTACTAAACCAGCAGATAACGCATTTATCCCATTTTATAGCTGTTGCAGCTGGACCGAATGGGGAACTGTAGAGCATTGTGTGGCTGCAGTTTGGACCGGCCCTAATCTTGTTAGTGGGGGGGGAGCCATAAGCATTGCTCTTCACTTCAGGGTTTGGACCTCAAACTACTACTGAGGGATTCGTATAAGTCTTTAGAGGCAACTGGGGGGTCTTTTTCCTTCAGACTGCACCATCTCGGGCTGAAATGTGGTGCGTTTCATGGATTTTCTGACTCTGCTGAGACTTGGTTCCACTGTTTATCATTTGGTATCATTCATCATAGGTCCCATCTTTCTATAAAACTGCCAGTATTGTATCCAGAATTTATAATTATCTGTTGCTCTTTTCAGTCCTATACTGAATGAAACATTGTCTAATTAAGTACTTTTTTTTTCTTGCTGTTCATACACAAACCTATAAAACTGACAAGCTGTTGATCTTAAGCAAAACGCATACTGGAGATCACTGCTGTTTTACAGACTCAGATAAGTTTTCATTGCATTTGGAATTTACTGATTATTGGATTGAAAGGAGTGTGGCAAACGTGTGCTTTGCCCTTCTGCAGATTTGAAGGCTTGCTCCTGGCTGCTTTTCCTGTGTGCCCAAAAAGTAAAGTTGAAGCAAAGCCTCAAAGATGATCCTTAGTTTGCAGGTGCTTGCTGTCCTTCTATTTTTTGTTTTTTGGGGGGGTTAAATTGAAATGTTATAGTCAAACTTTTCTAGGGTCTGCGTCTGGGGATGTCACATTTTAGAAAGGAGAAATTTGGTGTTGGAAGGAAAGGGGTGAGCTTACAGACATGTGGCATGTTGCTTATCTCTACTTAAGGCTATGCTCGGGGTTATGTTAGCTGATGCTTGCTATATAACCTACCTGAGACTTTGATCAACCCGTCAGTGGTCAGGGTGAAGTATGTAGCTGGTTTTTCCATGAAGAAAATGGAAACCTGCATTGAGAGGTTTTCTAAAATGACTGCATTTGAGCCCAATAATGTAAAACCAGAGCTGTGTACATTTTGCCTCCTAGTTATACATTTGCTTTTGCTTCCCATTGCCTGTTTATAGCCTCCAGCTAGCCCTGCCTTCCTCATGACATAAGTGTCATAGGAAAATAATGGTCTGTTATGGAAAAGGGAAGTTTCGACCTGATGGCCGCATCCAAACGGACAAAAATATTGTACAGTCTGAGTCGATATAATTGCAAACAAAAGGATTAATGGCCCTCACACAAGGTTACTGCGGTTCAATTCCAATTTTAATCTGCCAGTTTTATAAATGACAGTGATTGATTTGAAAGTGTTTTTCTGTTGCAGATAAAGGTTTTGGAAACTGCTTTAGTTTGGTCTTGGCTGTGTTAATATTGCTTTTCCAGTCTGACTTGTTCATTTCAAGCCATCCTAACACTGCTGCCTCTGCTAATAAAGATTGTATTGATGCAGCCATAAAGGTTTTATTGTTGCTGTAGCTGTCCTTCCTGGTTGTACAGATGCTGGTAGAGACGTCCTGACTGACGCATTTTTATAGTGCTCTGCAGCTTTGAATCTGCTAAATTGCCTTTGACAGTCATCCTCACTTGTCCAGCGTTCATCATATCAAAGCAGAACCACAAGGGTAAATTTAAAGATGTGATATTGCTGCTGTTGTGATGGTTCTCTTCTTAGCTTGGCTTCCTTCTCACTGAACAAAAGTGGATCAGTGCTTCAGAGCATTTATTTACTAGCTTAGTCTCCTGAGATCTGGTCTATATTCAAAGAAGGCCTACTTGCATGTGTGCTATTTGTTTTTCAAAAAAATGGGACACCCTCAAGTTTTTTTCTTCTGTGTTGTCAAAAGAATGATTCTTGGCTCTCTCTGTGACAGACCCTACTTCCAAAGGTCCCTCAAAGGATGTTGGGAAAGCTCTAATACAGCCACCCCCAGGTAAAACCGTCAGCTGTTGCCTGCACTGCGTTTGTCGCTGGATTGGTGGCTCGCTTTAAAGCATGTTGGGCTTAATTCAAAATTAATTTAAAAAAGGGGGGGGGAACGGGCTTTTCTCCTCCCTCACCATGTATCAAGGCAGTATTTTCATTTGAATTGTTAACTGGGGAACATCTGTCTTAAATGTTTCTGGCTACATCCCATCCTAGCCCCAGTCTACTCATTTAATCAGCATTTTGTTTGATTAAAGCCAAAATTAAAGGTTTCTTGTGTCCATGGTGCTGTGTGGAGATTTAACTACTTGGGGCTTACTACTTTTTTTCGCATCTGCAATGCTAGCTTGTGCTGTGGTTTTTATTTTTGGTAATGATGCACATTAGGTGTGCTGATTTCAGGTAGTTGTAAGAAATGGTCAAGTAGCCTGAGGGTGTCAATATTAATGGGATTAGTTTTCAGCAACAGAAGGATCCATTCTGCTTCTCACCTTTATTATGGAGTTAAACTGGAGTAGCTTTCAGGCACCAGTTTAGCTCAGTGTGTTGAGGGGGTGACCACATGCCATATGGCTGAGAGCAGCCGGCCTGCGTTTGAGTCTGACCCGCAGCCCTTTGCCGCATGTCTTCCCCCTTCTCTCTCTGCCCCTGCTTTCCTGTCCTTCAGAGTCTATCAAATAAAGCTGAAAAAGGGCCAAAATTTAAAAAAACAAACTGGAGTATCTTTCATAATTAACAAAAGACTCTCATGCTGACTCCATCTTGGCTCAGTTCACCTATAAGACACGCACGCACAGAGCTATGCTCACTATTCCTGAGATGGCTATAGAAGGAAAATAAAATCCTGAGCTTTTATCAAAATGTTTATCTGAACTTCAAATTGATAACTGCATTAACATTCTCCCTCTTTACCTGTAACCACAGGCTGCATGAATCTGCACGTTCTCAAATGTGATTGATCAGCCTTTGATTATTCTGTGTAATGCACTTGGCTGATAAGCTATCAGGAATTAGAATTGCAGACACATAATTGTAGTATAACAAGCAGTTTTTGTATCAGTATGTTTATACAGTGGTATCTGTGCTCAGTGTAGCATATAAGGGAGTGATTTTTAAGTCTCTGCCTCCAGTGTTACCCTTATTGCTGCCCACAAAAAATGAAGTCATTTTGGCCGGGTCCAAAATACAAACTATGGAACCCAAATCTAGGGACAATCTGCTCTGTGTGTGTGTATATATGCATATTTAACAACATAAACGCCTGGGCCACAAATATTTGCTCACCCTCAACATCCAGCAGGTCAACATCAATAAGCTCCTAAACGGGCATGCTGTTTAGAACTCCCAGATGTAACCTGTAGCCAAAATGACACAGCAACTCTAGGCGAATCGCTCTTGTCCTGATGAAATGTTAGTCTGAAAATATCTGCGCATGTACATTGAGCTGATACAAATCAGTAAATATATTTGAGTACTTTAAATTTTGCACAGAAAACGCTGTGAATAATTCGTCCAAAGGAATAATCTCAGGGACAAAGAATCTATTCAGGTTATTAATAAAAACCTAGGATTATGTCCAACTGCGGTTCATTCTCATCTCCTGTGCTGTTTGATTTTTCAGGTCGTGTTATGTGATTTCATTTATTTCACTCAGGTTAAAATTTCATTTAACCTTTTATAGTTTTGTCTATTTTTGGTTTTAAGAATCTTATAAAATCTCAGCTGCACAAATGTGCTCTTCTAATCTCAGGTTCATTGTTTTGTGCAGGTAAATGTAATGTAGGCTGCGTGTAAGAGGAAGACCTCTCAGGTCTCTTGTTGCATGTTTAACATTTGTTGGAAACTAAGCAGGCAGTGTGCTGCAGTTCTAATGTTGGATGTGTGAATTGTCAGCCATGCGTCAAAGACATCAGACTCACAAGGTTTAAAATGTGATTACTGAAGTTGCTGGAGGAGTTTATGCAGAAACTTTCTTCTAATCCTCTATAAAATGCTGAAAATTCATACAGCAGCCCTAATCAGAAACACAAGGACTGCTGATGAGATCCTCCCCGTTTCTAAATTGGAGCTTGTTCTTATGAATCTCATATAGGCAATTTGACCATGGAGGGTTTTTTTATGCTGTACTTGGGAGTAAAGCTGTTGTTTGCCTCTGTTTCAGCTGATTAAACCACAGTCCAATACACTTCTAAAAGCACAGCACATGAGCAGCACCTAGTGGCAGGAACAAGGAAGCTTCATCACTAAACTCATTCTTTTCCATTTAAAGTTTGGCATAATCTGGTAATTAAGATGTGATTGTTATATTACTGCAACACAAAGGGATTGTAGCACAAATGCTTCAGGCATCATAAAGAAATGAAGTTGTGCAAGAAGAGAAGCAGGCATCAGCAATTCTCAGACTGGGACTTTTTTTTTCTTTGTCGTCACTGAGCTCCATTGTTGCTGCAAAACACTGTTGCATTGTTCTGATATCCTTCATTACCATAAAGACACAGGCTGTAGTTTAGGTTGACGTGACTCCAAACACACTTTCTTCTGCTGATGGAAATGCTTTATATATTTAAACTGTAATAAGCAGTTACAGAGCTTCCTGTTTACTCCCGACTTTTTTGACACGTCATAGAAACTACTAAACATTAAAAACCATGTTTGTGGGTAAATTTTAGGACTTTACCTGTTTTTGTTTAATAGAATAATGGCTTGAATCCATAGTGTCCCACAGAGCAAGAAGTCTGAGGTTATACCTTTGTCCACAAAAGCTAAACAAAACACCCTACAGTCTCTTTATCAAGAGAATCTGGATCTCACACTGAAATCTTCTTGATCACAAAGACTATCTCATATTTGAGTCTTATATGCATTTGGCTCCGATTTGGTATAAGAGGTATTTATTGCAGCATAATGACTGGTGCTGATATTTGGTAAACAAAGTGAAGCTAGGGATGTTGCTTGCTTCTAGCTTTAATAAATCCCAAACCAAAGATTTGGACAGATTTAACTTTGATTAGCTCGATTGATTTTGTCCCATGTGCGATCACCACTCCAAAGTGATGGTTTACGCTGATTTGAAGGGTGAGGCCAGGAGTAGTTTCAGTATTTTACTCTGAACCAAAATGTTGACATGTTGCAAGAATTTAATGGTTTCACACTGATGTGGCACCAAAGCAGACCAGCTGGTAGCACAAGCAAAACAAACTTTCTCCTGAGGTCTGTTACTGCATTCAGCCAAGCTTCTTGTCCATCCTTACTCGACACTGATACACAAACACACTGGATAAAGTAGACTGGGGAAATAAAATGGACTCTTGCCTCTTTAGAAGGTTGAAACCCAGCTGCCAAAACGTAGTTTCGCTAATGATTTTGGATTTGTTCACTTTGTTCTTCTTGATTGTTGACTACAGTTATGTTTCCAAAGTGTGAATAAGGAAATGGTTTTTTTTTTTTAAACATGTTGGCTGTTGACATGTGCGTCATTTTGCCTTTCAGAAGCCAATGTGAGCACATCAATTCAAGTGAATTCGACAGCCAGAGGTTCTGCTGCTGCCTGGGCCATACTACCTGTCTGTGAGTAGATGCCACACGCGTACAAACTCTTAAATAAAAATCCGGATTTCAGATCCTTGGCACTCTTTTGGGGGGGGGGGAAATCTGACTCCTGACTGTTCGTCTCTCCTCTCAGTGCTACTGGCGATGGCGGCAGCGGGCGGCTACCTGATGTGGAGGAACTGGCAGCTGAAGAACCAGAAGAGCATGAACTTTGACAACCCAGTCTACCTGAAGACCACAGAAGAAGACCTCAACATTGACATCACGAGGCACGGCGCCAATGTAGGACACACGTACCCGGCGGTGAGTGAAGAATCCAAGAACAATGTTGCATTGTTAACTCAAGGTAGCAATTAGCGGTGCATTCCAGATAAATTCTGACTGGAAATTCCAGCTTCAGATATTTTTGTTGGTGAAGGTCTGTAAAGGTCTCACACAGCTGCAGGAACAGTTGAAACGGCTTCCTTTTTTATGCAAGGGAGCTTTGATTCACATGTTGGTATGCAAGGCATCTGCAATAATAAACCAAACCAACAATAACTCGGTGCGCCTGTTACCTTAGGTTGTGAGCAGTCACATACAAAATGTTAGCTCACATTTACATTAGTTCACATTAAAATTATTGGCGCTCTAAATAAACCATGGCCTCAAATCACCAGAGTAACTAAAACATGCAGCTGCTTATTTATGCAAATGATACTGATTCCCTCTGTATGTGCAATCAGTCAGTAGGCAACCAGGCGTGGGCAGTGGTAAAGGACTCGAGTCCTTGTGAAGTTGTCCTTAACAATGCCTGTTGTGTTTTGTTTTGTTTTTTACCCCCTCATACACCTGGCCAGCGTTTTGTGTAATCCTACCAACAAATGAACTGAACCAATCACGTAACCAGCTCAGCGAAGGTGAAAATAACCACAAGCTGCAGTTTGAGCAGCTTAAATGATTCCAGGCAGCCTCGGAAGATGGAGCCTGCATGTTAATGACCTCCACTCTCACCATGACCTTGTGGCCCGTAGTAATCCTTAGTGTTCATTGTTTGCCGTCTGCAGAGCGCATCACTCCAAATTCAGATTAAGCAGATTAACCTAACCCTGACCGGGGCCACAAGATGGACACGGGCCTCTGCTGTCACCCTCGCAGCTGCAGCAGACATTTCAAAAGGCAACATGAGTTCAATACCTGCAGCACACACCTTCCCATTAAACCAGTATCCCTGTTACTGCATGAATGCATCAGATGGTGCAACTTGGAACGAATGAGCCTTTAAAGTTGTTGTTGTAAGCATTTCTAAACCGTTCTTCCTCTCTCCTCCCCCCTCCCTTTATCTTCCTCCAGATTTCAATAGTGAGCACAGAGGATGATTTATCCTGATTGTTTTGGGTGTTTTTTTAAATTTTCACGGTCACGCCGCGCCGCCTCATTCCAGTGCCGACACTTGACCGCAGCAGCAGCAGACCTTATAGTACAACCACATGCCTTCTGAAGTACATTAAACCACTGTGTGTGGTGAAGAGGAAATGTTATTTATTATGTAAATATTGCAATGAATTGTGTCCCGGCTGGTTTCACTCCACATCCAAAGTTGTGAGGATTGTTTTGGGGTTTTTTCCATCATTTTTGGGCCACAGATATTTCCCAGTCATTTCTTTGCCCCGCCCTCTTTAAAGAACCTGCCGCCATTGTGTCGCAACAGTTGAGAGAGATGAATTGACGGTTTGATCTCCTTCTTGTGGGGTTTTCTGGATGCAAGATTTATTTCAGTAAACTGTCTTACAGCCAGAAACAGGATCTGGGCTCCCAGAACCCAACACGGCGAATGTTTGAAGACTGCATGAATCACAAGGGGTCAAGGGTCCTTTAGAAGTAAGGCTTTAATGGGGAGAGGATGTGGTCCAGACTTTATTTGCTTCCTCAGATGTGAATATTTATGTATGATCGTGTTTGGGCAGAGATATCTAAAATCTTTCATTAATTTAAGTTTTCTTGCCATCAACACCTCTTAGAATGCATTCTTACAGGCTTATAATATTATTATTATTATTATTATTATTATTATTATTATTATTATTATTAAATAACGATGTTAAAGCTTTTGTAAACACTGTACATATTTGCCCATCATCCTTTGGACATGATCGTCAATCAGGACTCTTCAATGCACTTTGATCAAAATGCTTCTTGTGTAAATAAGATTGTATACAGTTGACTTGATCAGTTTTTTTGCTATGGTTGGGCGTCATACCAGCGGCTCAGATGTATTTAAGAAGGAAAAAACAAAACAATGAATTTGGTAATACTATTTTGTATGTTTGTGCTGTTGCTGTGAACTTTTTCTAGCCTTGTACAAAGGGGGGGACATGAATAAAATGGGAAGGCTCTGTATCTATGAAGAAACTGATCTGCGAATCACTGCAGAATTAAAATTTAATCCACAACTTTGCTCAAAATCTTGATCTTTTTGTTTTTTTTTTTGGTCATGCTTAAATGTTTTGTGCGATACATGGCTTCTGACCTCACCCACTGATTTGTGGACTGTTTTGACGCCTCTTCCTGAGCTGTACAAATCTTGTTTGTTTTGTTTTTATTTGGGTCAAATCTTGGTTATCAAGAGAACTATGGGTGGTAGGTTGCAGGCAAAATACTAGAATTTCACTCGGAACTGATTATTCTACAAAGTAAGCTCAACATTACATTTGCTTGAACTGACAAATGCTAAAATCCCAGTCAAACATGACTGATATTACAACAGTAGTTAACTTTTTCTGTTAACATTACCATCCGTACTGTCATTGCATGATGCTGGGCAATCTTGTGCACCAGGAGGAACCTGGAGCTTTAGGACCCACTGCATCAGTATTGGGTCTGACGATGGGGTCAAAGGATTTCATCCCAGTACTTGATGGCAGTTGTGGTGTTGCAGAAGTCTGTACATCCCTGCATGGGTGTTCCTCCCCAGACTATCGCAGACCCACCAAACAGGTGATGCTAAGCAATGTTACAGGCAGCAACTTCTCCCTGCTGTCTCCAGACATCTGTCACATGAGAGCAGGTTCGCCCTGAGCACATCTGAAAAGCACAGGAGATCAGTTTTGTGCCAATTCTGTTATTCTATGGCAAATCCCGGGCAGTGAACACTGGGCCTACTAGAGGATGTTGAGCCATCAGGCCCCCCTCATGAAGTCTGTTTGGTCAGACATTTTCAGCAGTACCCTGCTGAAGGTCATTTTGCTGTGCTCATCCTGCTCCTCCTCACACAAAGGAGCAGATACCATTGCTACTGCCCAGTGCTTAGTCACTGGCTCTCTTAGAATTTCCTCCATGCTCTTGAATCTGCAAGGGGAGAGATGGCAAACCTGACAATGGCACACAGTGTGGGTCCGCGCGCGCCATTGGACTACCTGCACAACCTCTTTAGGGTCCATGTAAATCCTCATGCTTCCCATAGTGACACTGACCTTGGCAAATGCAAAACTACCCCCCCACCCACCCCCAAAAAACCACACAGAAAAGATGAGGGGTAAAATGTGAGTGGCCTCAACTGTAAAACCAGTCCTGTCTTGGGTGTTGTCTCATTGTTGCCCCTGTAGTCCACCTGTTAATTTCATTAAAACAAAACTAGCTGATTAACCACCACCACCTCCAACTTAACTGGCCAGACGGCTATGCCAGAAATTTAATGGATTGGATGCTACGCTCTAGTTTTTTTTTTTTTTAAGTTGTAGTGTATTTACTGAAAGCATACAGAACTGGGGAAAAATATGTAGTTTTCTCATACTCCAGAGCTCAAAGCAGGTTATAAGGTTAAATTTGGGTGCAAGAGGTGTGTGTGTGTGTGTGTGTGTGTGTGCGCATGCACACCTTCCCCTACAGAGTGGAACTAGAAGAATCCCAGACTCACCACTGCAGTTATTAGTCCTCGGGAGCACACAACGAGTTGGAGGTGGATCAGATAAATGACGAGCATGCTCGGATTTCCTAGATGATGATTAGGGAGCTCCTGAACTACCACATGTCCTTAAAGCTTTCTTTTCTATTAGAATTTTCTTTAGCAGCAAATAATATGAAACGATAAGCACAAGCAGGACTGACTCTGCTGTATATAATGACTTAAACTCCTCCTCTGCATCCAGTACAGTTTAATCTGCCCTCGGTCAGATTGGGGACAAACATGATGCATGTATGTAAAGGGAAGTGGGTTGAGAAGCAGAGTTTGTCTCAATCTATTTATTATCCCTGTTTAACTGCAGGAAGGATTAAGCTCCACCTAACTAGTTATAATTGCAACAAATGCATCAATCGCACACACTTGGATTATGGCGGAGATTTAAGATGTGAAGGTCTGTTGCATATGAAAGGCTACATCTCAGATATTTGAAAATCAAGGTTTGTTGTGATGCATTTAAGGAGTACTCTGAACATCAGAAAAATCTTCAAGATTTAGCATTGAATTTCATTTGAAATTTGCCAAGATCATATCAGCTGAAATGACCAAACTTTGATGGGAACAGTAGATGCCTTGCTTTCCAGTTTTGTTTTTAGAAAACAAATGGTAATTTTTTTTTTTTTTTTTTTTTTAAAACTACATAAAAATG
>VVHJ01028210.1:16850-30967 GCA_015107715.1 Tylochromis polylepis
AGACAGATAAAAAAAAAAAAAAATTAAAAAAAAAAAAAATTGTTTTTTAAAAAAAAAAAAAAAAAAAAAAAGAGTTGCAAATCACCTAAAAATGTGTCTCTAAAATTGTTAAAAGGTGACAAAAAATAGTCTTTATCTGATTAGTTAAACAGATGAGATCCCCTCCAGCTTTTACCAGTGCCCAGAAGTTAAAAGTTCAACTGTTCATTTTAAGCGTATTTTGCTGAATCCCACTGACCTTCCTTCCCCTGACCTATAGGCAAAATCAATAATGGCACTGGCATCTGTTAAAATCTTATTGATATCCATCTTAAGTATTAAAGAAATCTTTTCGTAACAACAACCTAGACATGTGTCCTCCTTGATAAGTACCTTTAATGTATTCCAGTAGACCCCCCATCAAATGAGAAACCTGTGAGACAGATGCTGAAAAGGAGTGTTTTAGTTTTACTGCTTTTGACTACACTTTCAGTGGTTTCAGCGAGGGCTGGATTCTAACGCTAACAGCGCTCAAATGTGTGAACGTTGTAACCACATCCAGCTGACTATGCTTTGACTTCAACAAACCAAACTGCAGTGTAAAGAAATGCTATATGACCTGTGATATGTTGTTACTTACACCACTTTTTTTTATTTATCTATTTAGAGTGTGTTGAATTTCCTTAACTGGAGAAGTTCATACAAGTTCCTAATGGTGCTGAATTGAAAGCTGTATTAAGGGAACAGAAAGCAGTAGCTATTGATAGAGGAGAGATGTGTGGCTAATATAGTGAAGTTGTGTAGACCATAGAGTTGATATAAAAGATGACAGGAACTACTGTGACATCAGCTCCTGGTTTCGAGACTCACAGCAGCTTAGTATTTTTGCTGCCTCATGTTATTTTTTGGAACCAGATCTTACCATATTTGCACCAGATGGTAGAAGTTATCATCAGTAAACTCTACTGGGGTAACATAAGGACATCTACTGGTGCTAATTAGGACTAAGCAACATAATCATTAATCAGTAACAACATCACTGCAAGTCATACTATTTGTCAAATTATTTCACTAATAAAGTGTCATTAGGCACTAACATCAAAAACACAGTTTTGAAAAGCAGTTCAGTGACTCCAGTTAGTGTAGATGAGGCCAAGCACACAGTGATTGGCTACAGCTGCCTATTTGTCATACAAATAATAATAATAATAATAATAGTAATGATGATGATGATGATAAGTGCCGTTTTTGACACTTTCACATTGGTTTTAATTACTCAGGTGATGAGTTTGCCACTTGGTATACACAGACAGAACATGAACAATATTCCTGCGGTGCAGCTACAGATGTGACACTCATACCAGTCTTGAGGTTGAAACATAAGTTTGCACTGAACATTATGAGATGTTTTATAGTTCCATGCAGGATTTTCATCTGTTCGATTTGACTGGTTTTGAAGGTCCTGAGGAGACCGATTACTGTGCAGCCATTTTCTCATGATAACATTTATATTAATCAAGGCAGATAAACTCATTATTGCATGTATCTTCACATGATACATGACAGTCCAAAGTTTTATATCTAATCAGAATCTTAGTTAGAAAACTGCACTTTTTACATTTTTCCCAGACCTTAGATAGGGCTGAGTTTTCAAAGCTTCAACAGGGCTGCTGGCATTTAGTCTGCAGAGCAACGTCAGTAAACACTAAGGAGTGTCTAAGCAACTGTGAAAGTGCTTGTGAGTAACTGTGTATGCATCACTGAGTGTATTGTGCACACTTTGGTAAATTTGCTCGTGTGTTAAAGGTCACTCATCAGTTTGCTCTTTTCTTGTCAGTAACATCTGTGACAGTAGTGTGTACTCTGTTTAGTGCACTCTTGTTCTGCACAATAAAACGTGGGAAATTCAGGGTGCAGACACCAAGCAGGCCCTTGGACACATCATTAAGCTTTTGACTTTCACCATTGATTCACACACATCCTCTTTCATCCCTAACAGTTCTTTTAAAGCTGGGGAAGCCTAAAAAGGCTTAGAAAATGCTTTAGTTCATCTATGGGATTTGAACAGACGGGAGTGTGAATGGGTGAAGTGAATGGCTTGTTGCATAACGAGGTATTAGAACATCTAGCCTGGCCACCATTCACAGAACTATGGATCATCACTGGTGGCACTCGGCAGTCCAGCTCCTCGCTGAGACTGGCAACGTTTTTTTTAGGTTTTTATTTTTAAAACTAAAGTTTCAGCTAGATACAATGAGGTTTTGCCATGTTCACCACCCAGGCAACCTCTCTCAGCTTTGCATTTGTAGTAAAGATAACGGCCAGGTACTCCTCCACTATTCCATTATCTGGACTTTTTCAGCCAAAGGATGAGGTTATTTCCAAGAAAAAATTTTTATCTAAAAAAATTCAACATGTGTCAGAGGTTTGCAGTGATAGCAACTCCCATTTACACTTGAATATGTTGGACCCAAAGAAAAGTTTCAAGGTTGTTCTTTCTCTTTTGTGTGTGCCAGCTGATACCAACTTTATTTGGAAAGTGGTTTTATTTGTTTGTTCAGCATTCTCAGAGTTCATGAACTGGGTAGTTTTACTTCTGATTTGTGCATGACTTGTTTCCCAGTAAAGCCCAAAATGTGGTTTCACTAATATAAGGTTTGTGTGTCGAATGAGGAAAAGCAGTGATACACCAGCGCAGCTCAACACAATTTTAGTTGCATTTTTGAACAGATAGGTACCAGTGGTACCTATCTGACATCTCTGTTGAAGTTCATAGAAAGAATTAATATACAGATACAAAATAAACTGGCAGTTGCGTGGTTAACAGGGAACTTTATACTTTGACCAAGCAATGACAGGCCTCAAACTATAAACATCCAGACATTAGGGATGTAATTAGGAAGCAACAGAAGGGAATATAAAAGACAGTGGGTCTCATTCACAAACTGTCGATATGCACAAATCTGAGTTTAATCTGTGATTCATCATTATTTTCGCACCTTAATTTGTTCATATTCTACAAATTGATTTAAAACTGCCTCAGACCATGTGCACCAAGAAATCATAAAGTTCCAAGTAGAAAAGTTACTCACGCACCTTTAAACTGAATACTGCTACTATTATACCTACTACTACTACTACTACTACTACGACTAATAATAATAATAATAATATTATTATTATGCTCATTATTTACAGTTTTCCAAACCATAAGCCACAAAAGATTTAGAATGAAAAAAATGAAAAGAACAAATTATTCCATGTAAAGAAAACAAAATAAAAGACTCTTTAATCTTTTAATTTGAAAATATTCCAGTGGGCATTATTTTATCTTAAATTATCGTATCTTTCATTAAAACTGACTTCCAACCTTGTTTAATGTCCTCACCTACAGTCTTTTTAGTACTATCACAGATGTCCAGAATATCCCAGAATATGGATGTTTTTCAGTAACTTTCCGTAACTTTCTCTTATTTGGTTGACAGACTAGGTGCCCCTTGTTCTCCTTAGACTTTCTTGTCCTCCTTAGACTCTGAGCCCGAGCTTTGCTTTTTACTTGGCAGCTTTGGAAAGCTGTTCCTTTTGTGGCTTCCTCCTAGGACACTATTGTCTAAATTTCTTCAGTCGGTTTTTCTCCTGCTCTCTTGCCTTAATAGAGTAGGCTTCTCACTTACGACATCACTGCGACTTTCTTTCCTTCACCTTGAGGTAAATCTGTTTGCTTATACAGTGAAATGGAGATGTGGAAATATACCGATTGCACTATTCTGTTGGTTTAGAATTATTCTGATTCACTAATATATCCATTAGTGGTAAGATCAAAATTGGCCAGTGAGCACATTTCATGAATCTGACAGTAAGTTTGCATATGCACTTATTTTTTATGCAGAATACATTTCTGTGTACACATTAGTAAATGAGGTCTATTGACCTGACAAAGACTGAGGGAAAACCCACTTATTACGCATAACTGTTAGAGGGATAATCAGACACAAGTGAACTTAATCAAGACAATAACAAAGACAGGAAAGGAACAAAGAAGGGAAATAAAAACACAAATGGGAAAACAAACCTTGGAAATGAAACACAGATTAGCTAAAAGAGGGACCAATAATGTAACCAAATTACAGTTTTCCTTCTTATTGAGAAAACACTCAGAAAACATAAGCAGGACAAGAACTAAGAATTAACACAAAGGAAGAAAAACTAAGGATTACAACAGAGACCATGTTTAGTTACTAAGGCCAAGACAGGTTGAGTTCCCTTCAGCAGGCAGGATAAGTGTTTACATGTTCAGTTCTATTTAACCCTCTAACCTCGTAACTTAATCTGAAAGGCAGAAAGGACCTACACCTAATCACACAATCCTCTTTGAGTTCACAGTAAAACATGCTTACAGCATGTAGAAACCTTTTATAAAGCTTTTTTTTTAATCCTTGAGAAACCTTTTTCTTTTATAATTCTAGACTAAGTAACCTGTATCCACACAGCTCCGATTTCAGTAACAAAGCAAAAGGACAATGGGAGCCAGGCTGCGATGGAAACTGATACCATTTTGCTAGAGTGGAGGAAGTGCTGGCTGTACGTCATTGTGTGTGTGGAATGTGGAGGAGTGTGGGGATGAGAGCACTTCAGAGAGTGGGATGAAAAGGGTTGGGAGGCGGGGGAAATTAATAGAGATGTGTGTGTTGGATTCTCTGTGTACATGATTAGCAGGGTGCTGACAGGTGCTGCTTAGCCACTTAGAACGGCTGTCGTAGATGAAAGGGATCATTATTGTCTCTCAGCTCAGACAGCACACCACCATCTCTGATAGATGTGACAGAACACTGAAGGAAGCTGCAACTCATTACTTCTGGTTAAGTCTTACAGGAACACTGAATATATGGTCTGAATCTTTAGTTCAAGCACATCATTGAGAGAGTTAAAGTCCCCTGAACATGATGTTAGAGTTTGGTCTCTGAAAGACTTGTGGTTTTAAATGAGGTGAGTCATGTTTAGAGTTGGGGCACCACTCTGATAATCAATTGAGGCATTGTTCTCCCCTGCTCCCTGTTTTATACCTCCTCTTTCATTTACAGTAACCAAAGCCAAAATCAGCTGGGTTGCCAGGAAAAACAGAGGTCATAAACACCGCTGTTTGCGTTTATCAGTCTAATATTTTCCCGTACTGCATAGCATGAATGTCGAGGAATGTGTTAATTAGTGCAGGAGGCCTTCTGACCCACCTCCCTGACTTCAGCTGCTGCACTGGTCTGTTTCCCCTATTCACTGCCTCAGGTGAATTCCCTCACTTTCCCAGTACCAAAAGCTAAATTCTATGTGAATACCCCTGTTTGTCTATCTACTTAATCCCAACAGTGTCTTTGAGTCTCGCTCCTAATTGCATGTAAGAACTCGCCCGGTTTTGGTTTTGTCCTCATTCAGTTCTGAAGTACCAGCAGCAAGACATTCATTGCAAACAGAGGCTTATGTTGAAATACACGGCGGTCTCTGGTTTCCGTCCTGCAGATTAAAAGCTCTCGGCAATCTGAGGTGATACAAAAATTAGAGGTCATAGTTTCTAAAAATATGTTTTATTTGGCTTTGCTCGGCCATTACATAAACCATGTTACTATTTTCAAAAGTAAGTTTCTGCTAAACCTGCACAGGCACATGTGTGAATTGATTCAACATCAACTGAGACATCATGTCTGATCTTGAGTCAAATGAATCAAATGTACTGTAGAGCCAAATAGCTGTCTAATCTCCACCTGCCCCTCCCCCCCCCAGAAACCAGATAATGAAAGATTATCTGGTTTCACCTGATTGGTACACTAAGTGGCCAGCGTAACATGCAGAACAATTACATTCTCTTCCACTAGAGGGCAGTACAACTTCTTGCTCTAATTAAATGGGTTGCCAACTGCCAGTAAAACAGAAGAAGACGAAGAGGAAATTACATAATAGTCATGCTGTGAGAGAGATAACGCAGCGCGTAATACCAATAGATTAATATTTGAAAAGAAAAAGCCGTCAGTCTGACCTGGGTCCTGGAGAAAACTCCGACCCAGATGAAGGCCCTAGCATGACTAGTGGTCAGAAGAAAGCAAAAAAGGTATACTGGGGACAAACCGAGCCAATTCCACTATGCCTGGCGCACGGGGAAAAATGATCAATATGCTTTTTGTGACATTTTTGTTTAGTGGTGTGCCGTGTGATTTTTCTAATGTGAAATATGTGCCGTGGCTCCAAAAGGTTGGGAAACACTGACCTAGATGGAGATCACCTGGAAGTCACTGTTCTACATCAGGGGTATCAAACTTAAATGAGCTGTGAGCCACTGCTGGCACTGTCATCTCATTGGAGGGCCACTTTAGTGGTCATTTAGTGCAAAAAAACAAAACAAGAAAACAGCCACAAATATTTCCCAAAATGTAGTTTTTTGTTTGTTTGTATTTTAAATTTCAAATATTGTATAACAAGACAAAACTTTTTTTTCTTTCTCACTTTTAACTAACTGAAGCCTTTCATCGAACTACCAAATAAACAAACTGGTACTGTCTTTCTGGCCACACACGTGGCCGCAAGTGGCCCCTGGCCGTGAGTTTGAGATCCCTGTTCTACATTGTTGTATTTACTACATTTGCATCTCACATCACTTTATACATGAATTGTAAATTAATTTACAAAACCAGTGTTTTCCCACACATAGACTTAACTTTGATGGACCTACCCAAGTAAAATGGCAAATCATGTTACTACGTTTTTTTGTTTTTTTTTTATCCATCTGGAAGACCATTGCCATATGCAACAATATACCCTTGGATAGTTTTATTTTGGCAGTTAGTCTCATTTTGTGACAACAAACTGGCTTTCAGGCCATGTCATTATTCTGTCTGCACTCAGTATCATTCATCTGCAGAAAAACATCTTGTTCCACTGTAAGAAGTACCTCAAAGTTGGTCGCCCCAGGATGATAGTGCTTCATCTGCTCTGAAGTAATGCTGTCGCCAGCTACAGTGTAAAACATCTCCATAAGCAAAATGTAAATCTGTAGGAAATGCCCAACTATCACAGCCAAAATCTGTGATGGTCTCTATCAGCCTGAGACATCAGAGCAAAGAAGATTTAGTGAGACAGAAAGACTCGGCGCCCCCGTGCACACTTGCTGTATTAAACAGCAGGTTGACCTGTGTGTGTTGGTAATTTGGAAGGCGCTGATTGCTGACACTCCATTATGCCTGCTGTCACTCTGCCAGGGGATGGCTACGGTGATACTCCCATTCTCACAGCCAGTGTTTGTGTGAGACGCCGCCCTGCAGTGGAAAAAGCTGCATTTGCAGTCTCCAAGGTTAAGCTTCTGCCATGGATATTTTATGACACAGCACAATTTAATCTATAGATCTGTGCCATCTGCTCATGTCTGATGTCTTGGTGATTATATAATTTTGAAAACGTGATCTGCTGGAAGGATTGGACTCACACCGTGGCACACACCGTAGCATTTTAGGTGAGTTTTTCTTGTTTGTTTTTGATTTTGTTTTTGCGTTGTCTATCAACAGTGCATTTTCATTTTCCACGTTATACTAAGAGCGAGTTGCTTGTTGCCCTGGCGGTACTGCCCTGATCGTGGCAGCCTGGCTAACAGTTGTTTTGCTGGCCCCAGAGGAGCAGCTTTGGTTTAATACAGTATTTTCTGCCACCAGAGCTTCCCACACACCATCTCACCACCTTTGTCCATCTGCTCAGTCAGACTTTCTCCATCTGGTATGAAATAAAGCAGAGTCAACCTCAGCAGGGTTACTGCTGTGTACGACATGTCATGTTTTCTAGTGTGTGATACTTATGTTATGCTCTGTAATCACCGTTTAGGGACAACCAAATAAAATCTTAGTGGACTGAAATTGTGGGCTATGTTGTCTCCAGGTTAAAGACATTTGTCACAGTCTCTGGGGTACGCTTTACCTGCATGCCTTTTTAGTCTAAATGAATTACAGTCCTAATGAAAAGTTTAAGACCACCTGAAAAATAGTAAAAAATCATATTTTGCATGGTTGGATCTTAACAAGGTTCCAAGTAGAGCTTCAACATGCAACAAGAAGAAATGGGAGTGACACAAAACATTTTTTTGAGCAATTTATTGAAAACAAACTGAAACTGTTTTACCGCTGATCAAAAGTTTAGGACCAAACCTCCAAAAAAACCCATAAACCCCCCAAAACAGAAATCAAAGTTCCAAACATGAACTCAGTAAAGACTAGCTCCACCGTTATTGTTGATCACTTCAAAACTTTGTTGCAGCATGCTTGATGCAAGCATTTCCATGAGGTGAGTGGGAACATTTCGAGCTGCATCTGCTGTCTACCATTTTTCAAGTGGTCTTAAACTTTTGATCGGGACTGTATAAACAAGCATAAAAAGCTAGGATTTCCAGCATGTTAAATCATTTTAATCTTCTTAAAATGAACTGTAGCTGGATGTCCATGGTTGGAAACTGCATATTGAAATATGACAGTTCATCGTGCATATTCCAAGCCTGAAGTGTTTAACACAGCTTGCCATTTTTAGACAATATTAGCAATAGTTATATAATATTAACAAAAACCCTTCCTATGGGTAGTTTTTATCAGGATGCAATGCTTTTTCAAATTTTTTATTCCGTATTTAATGGCGACATGAAGAAAATTCCAGCCGTGATACAAATTTTGTTAAGTTGCCAATGACAATGTACGCTGAATGTGACATGTGAAACACAAACGTCAACATCGCATTCACAGGGGGATGATGAAGATGAAAATAAAAACAACTGGGATTTTTTATAAATGTTTTTAAAAAAGATATAAACGTTATTAATCGCTGTATGTGTGACGATGTTCGTGCAAAGTTTCATTAAGATCGGTCTGCCCGTCAAGGTTAGATGGGGTACATGCTGACAGATAAACATAATTACACTACCATCATTATAGTAAGATGTCTTGTGGGTTGAGCTGTCACTGTTTTAACAAAATGCATCCACACCAGCAACTTCTTGGACATGGTGCCAGATAGTTTGCTGACTCATGATCATGAAATGATTCTCAGTCTCTTCCTCACGGTGAGGATGACGGTTTAACAGTGGTTTGGGATTGATGTTTTGTATTCACTTCAATTCCGTTTTATTTATACAGTGCCAAATCACAACAACAGTCACCTCAAGGTGCTTTATATTGTAAGGTAGACCCTACAATAATACATACAGAGAAAAACCCAACAATCATATGACCCCCTATGAGCAAGCACTTTGACGACTATGGGAAGGAAAAACTCCCTTTTAACAGCAAGAAACCTCCGGCAGAACCAGGCTCAGGGAGGGGCGGCCATCTGCCGTAAATACAATTAGCATTATTGTGACTGATTATTTAAGTGCAGCTTTATTCTTGTATCATTAAAGTTCAAGAGCCTTCATCTACCAAATGTAGGATGTGTCCTAACCGTGGGACAATTTGTTATAAAGATTGGGTGTTTGTGCACTGGGTTTGTGTTAAATGATGAACGTGAGGGCAAAGGGAGTCAGTATAGAGCCCACACAGCTAAATGCTTTTCTTGCTTATTGGTGATGGTCCAGTTCTCTCAGTAGACTAGTTTTCCCAGCTTGTCCCTCAACATGCATTGTCACGATGAATTGATAATGATGTTGTTAGACACACATGCACACACACACACGCTTGACAGATGTTCTCACGTTTCATTGTTCATTGTGGGAACAGTGTAGAGTTTCACCTGATGAGGCAATGAAACACATAGCAGAGGTTAGCTGATAAAGTCATGCTTCATTGCCAACAGTCTCCATATTGAATTTTGCTTGTTTATCAAATGCTTTCTATGCTAGTTGTTAGATAACTGTATGTATCATGGGACTTTTAAGGAAAAATACTCTGTGGTTAACCCAGTAAAATTTTATATTTATTTGTATGATATGTGAAAGCTAAATATGTAAGCTGAATTTCTGCCAGCAGTTATCTTGAAAGAAAAGTCAGGTTTTTCCAGCTTTCCTCTTTTAAGATGGGGAAGTATCTGCCGTGTGTTTGTGTTTGCTGTGAAGAACTCTGTACATTGCATATGCTGTAGCCTCCTATTTATTACTGAGCTTAGTGTAGGTCTCTGTTGCTTCATTATTAGGGTTAGGTCTGGGTCATCTTAAGGCCTTGCTTCATTACTCTGAAAGGGATCATAGAGGGGGTGAGTGGACAAATGACTAACAGGAGGCAGAGGTGGAGGAGACTCTGCCTCCTGTTCCTCACGGTGATGGAGAAGAGTTTGGTGTGTTTTCTGACTTTTTAACCCCTGTTTGTGCAAAAAAAACAAAACACTCTGGGTTTTAATCAAAGCTGGTTTTATTTGTCTCCATGCAAATTCCGTCCGGTGGTATTTAAAAAAGAAGTTATTATTTCACTGTTGCCAGGAACCAGATATTTGACTAGATTTTTATGTATACAGGACACTAAACTCTAGTGGACTCAATTATGTTAAGTCTGCACCAGCAGGACACAGGAACAATCATGTTAAATATGCATTTAGGTCAGTCATTCTCAGACTGCTTATGCCTACATACTACATTTATGATTGAAATACTGATTGATATAAATTGTCATGTGGGATTTAAGCTTTTGTCTCCTTCAAAAGTGGAGCATGTCAGAAAGTGCCTTAACAAAAAGGACCCATTACAAAATCATATAAACAGACATGCGCACATGGTGAGTGAGTTAACATAGCTGTTGTTGAAACATTTAAATAAACAGTTGCAAACGGCCCGCTAACTCTCCCGCGCCTCTACCGGAGTATTCCTAATCTCACATTTGCATTGTAAACATCATCGAAGCTGTAATTAAGACAGAGAAATCCTTCTGGGAATGTTTTCTGGAAGCTTAGGTACAGCCTACCTTTTCAAATGAATTCCCAGAAGCTGTTAACACTGAATGAACGAGGCATTAGTTGCACATCTTTGGACGCTCACCTTTCAAATTTGTGCAGTTTTTGAGCAAATCCAGTAATTTTGGAAACTCCATCAGACATGGGACACCAGACATGGAAAAAAAAAACCCTCCCCAAGTTTTTATTAACTGTGCACTTTTAAATGGACCAGGCCTTTGCTTTCAGCCACAACACTGACTACTTCTGAACACTTCTGATTAAAATGCAACAGAATTGTTAAGACAATTCAGTTTGCAGCTCCCACCTTCACTGGACAGCTAATTTATTGCAAACAGTGTGTCTTTATCTGCTCTGAGGAACAATCCCCACCAAATGGCAGGAGTGCTGACCTGACATCCTTTAGTGTTGTTCCTTGAATAGCTTCTGTGTGACACGCAGAGAGAGTAGAATTAAGGATTTGGCAGCTTTGAGGTTCCTCAGTGGTTTGGGCTTTCATTGGCAGTTAGAAACTATGTGGGACACACATAGGATGACTGTCACCCCGGCTGATTTACACCTGTGTTTGTGTCACGGAGGGGGCAAGACCATAGCCAAACTGTGGAGTCTTATTGGAGGAAGTGGCTCCAGTGGGTGGCATGGTAACCCACCCCCCCCAGAGAGATAAAAAGTTGAGATAATAACAGGTTCTAGTTAAAACTGCTGTTGGTGTGCGGTTAAAACACATTTCTTCCTGTTTTAAGGAGTCTGTGAATAGTTTTTGTTTTGTGACTGGAAACCACTGATGTGGTTACATGGTTGCACAACACATTCCTCTCGGATATGTTTTGATTATTTTTTTCTTGAATATCTTTGTTTACTTGCAGTAAAGCAGAGCTCTGGACACAGGGCCGTGTGGTTTTTCACTCCGGGGTCCAGTTTTTGAACAATCTCTTGCTCCACCACCAGCTGGGTGGCATCTAGTAATGTTTGTTTTCTAACATAAGCAGCTTAGCCCTCAGATTATCAGTCACTACAAGTGATGTTTCGCAGCAAGGGTTGCTTCGGCCATATATCTTCTGTTGTTATTCCCTTGGCGTGCCAGCTTCTATTCTTGCCTCCGCCCTCACAGCACCTGTTATACTGTGAGAGGTGGACTTGGATCCTGGCTGTATTATCAGGGTAGATAAATAGTGAAAACATAAAAAGATTAAGGAAAGTTTTAGTAGTGTTTAAACATGTGGCAGGTGATCAACATTATGCTGATAAATCACAAGATGAGATTAAGTGTTGTTTTTATTGTTGGTCAATTTAGTGTATGTGTCTCAGTATGTTATAAAAGAATTAAATGTTTGCTCACAGTCTTCTAAGGAATCTCTTTTTGCATCGGGACAGAATGTGCTATATTGATGCGTCTTCAAGAGAATGACACCAGAGTCAGTAAACTGGAGTTACTGAACCAGCCGAAAATGGAAAATGATCCTGTTACAGTTGCATTTGAGGCTGCGAAGCTCAGGATATTTTTGTACTATCAAGTTAAAAGGCAACATTTCCAAAAAGCCCCCCTCTCTGGGGATTAATGAAATAAAAGCCCTATTTTTAGAGCGGACGTTCGCTTACATGGCAGTTTTGTAATCTACAAGCAGACAGATGTCTACCTGCTCAGAGGGACTCGTGGTTTATGACTTTCTAAGTGAATTGTAGGAGTTAAGAGCTCATCACGCAAACCATCACTTAAACGTTTATCTTTCCATCTCCTGAGCACGATGGCAGTGATATTTGTTACTGCAGTGGCATGACCTTACCAGCTCTAGCTCTGACCTGCATCAGCTGCAGTTTTAATCCATGCAGCTGTCTACTAGGGCCACAAAGTGTCTTGGATTTTACTCAAGCTGTACGTCCTTAAAAATTACCAGGTTTTCAGGCTCCAGACTAATTTCTTTTTTGGGGGGGGGTTGGTAGTGCAACTACAGAGACTGCATGCTGGGGTCTCTGTGCTTTTAAAATACAGTGAATTCCTTACATGTGGACATTAGCGCTGGGTGCCATGGATCAACAGTCAAATCTCTATTTATCTATAGATATATCTAACAATTCTATATCTCTGTATTTTTATTTTTTTGGGGGGGATTAATTAATTTATTTTTTATTACAACAGTTATATGTAAGATGCTACAAACACTGTTACTAAAACAAACTCATCGATACAAAATCTATAAAAATGTTCATAGCTCGTTTAACCCCTTAACGCCATATTTGATACATACAGTTTTTTGTGAGATTTTAGACTTCCACATCATCACTGTGATCCCCCCAAAATTTTGTCACATGGTTCAAAAAACTTAAAGTAGAATTTTCTGGTGGAGAGGTCACCAGTCTATCACAGTGATAAGACAAAGTGACAGACACACCCATTGCTAATTTACACCAGGGTTAACCTGAAATGCATATCTGTGGACTGTGGGAGGAACCTGCCAGGACATACAAACCACACACAGGAAGGTCTCAGCTGACCAGGAAGTTTGAACCAGGAGCCTTTTTGTTGCTAACAACAACAACAACAGTGTTAGACAAAATTTCTTCAGTTCTGTAAACTGTTACATATACTGTATATACAGAAAAGTTTCCAGTCCTCTGGTTTATGACAGAATTTCTATTAAATGGATGAAACACCCATCAGGATCAGCTGTACACTGGGTTTAGTGCAGCCTTACAGATGGATCTGTATGGCTATACATGTATCTGCAGTGATAATATCGACTCATAACTAGCTTTGCTCTGAAGTTGTGTTGGCATGGCCAGCTTTGTGCCTAGAACTTTACCACAAATGCTTGTTGATACTACGAGGGATTATTTATAGTGGCAGTGATAGGTGAGAGTTATTTTGGGCCAAAATGGGCCAAACAGCATTAGAGTGCAGCTAGGAGCATGGGATACAGCTGGTCTGATTGGGATGAGTGAATGCTACACCCCCCTTTTTTTATCTACCTTTATCTAGGTGACATTCTTTTATATTCTCCTCATTGTTGTTCTTTCCTCTTGCTTTCTACATGTATTAATTATGCATCTGTTAATGGGCTCACTTCCACTTTCCACTGCAGCTTTGTTAACTCATATGTTAAACACTCACAGTGGGTGGGCACGTGTATCAACATGCATGAAAAGCAGGCAGACCGTACTTTAACTTATCGGCCTTTCTGCAGGCCGCATTCCTGCTTTCTTATCAGCTTCATCCCATCTGTCTGTCAATCTCTCTCTCTCTCTCGCTT
>VVHJ01028212.1:4117-16339 GCA_015107715.1 Tylochromis polylepis
TGTGTGTGTGTGTGTGTGTGTGTGTGTGTGTGTGTGTGTGTGTGTCCCTTTTTTATTTTCTGAATAAGAAGGATGACACTGTGATTGCTAGCCAGGTCACCTTCAACAAAAGCTGGAAGTGGCGGGATGAGCAACGAAGAAGTGTAAGGCTGGGTTAGGCTGAGGATCTGTTATCACTAAGGTTCAAGTTCGTTTCAGGCTCTGAGATTGCAACGAACAGTGGTTGCAGCATTGCCAAATGACATGCAGGGTACATTATCAAATAGGAACTAAGCAAGGATAGGAAACAGTGAGAACAAAGTAGACTTTCAGAACATGACAATATTGTGCCTTTCAAAACACAGACGCGCATGCATGCACACATATGGGCAGTAAGCTGCGTCTCCATCTGCTTATGCCCTATGCTTAGGAAGACACAGAAAATTAAAGGGAGAGACCATTTGTGGCTTCTATCCCGCCCTCGGTGTCAAAGAAGTGTGACTTAAAAGAAAGGAGGAGAAAAGCTACTTTGGACAACTGTAAAAAAACAACAAAAAAAACCCAAGAACTTTCTGAGCTGTTGAAGGTTAGGACACAGAAATTAAAAAAAAGAAAAAAAAAAACAAGACATCACATGTGGTTTCAGGAGGGTCCAAAGAAGGTATCAAGTTCAAATGCTTAATTCCACAGTAGAGTAAGTCTTGTTCGCTTGAGTTTGCTTTGGGCTGCCACACATGATGCTGGAAATGATGGCACAATGTAGAGAATGGAAAGTGACTTAAGTGGCTACATCTGCAGTCGTGGATATAGAAGACCCACAATTACTAGCTGCAATGGAAATATGACTTTTGGAGGACGAAATCAAGGCAAACTTTTAATGTAAACCATCATACAGCGAATGTAATCAAATGACATTAAGGCCCATGAAAGGGTTCTGTTACTCATTAAAGACACCATTCAAGAATCTCACTGTGATTGTATTGTTAGTCGTTTTTATTGCTATTTGTTTTTTTCCACGCTTTGGGGATGTTGTCATCTGCATTAATGAGACACATATGAATTTGCTGGAGCTCTTTCACTGACAAATATATACATAAGGACGCACAACTACAAACATGCGTGCTGAAATGCAAAATGTGAAAATGTAAGCATATCGGCATGGTGGACACGTGCACAGCGCTCCCGTTGGGGTCGTGAGCACTCAGGACTGCACGGGCGTTGAAGTGCACAAACACAAATTCCAAAACTAGAATGTAAAACAGCCCCCTTCTGAAGGGAAGACTGGATTATTTTATACGAGTTTCCATTTGAAAATGCTGCACCGCTCCACAAAACACCTTAAAAATGTTAGCCTTTGAGCATCCCAGTGAGGCAGCTCAAAGACTAAGATTACAGTTGCTCTCAAAAGTGGATTTTAATTGTGTACATTTGCACAGTGATTATGCAAAGGTTTACCTCTTCCCTTCAGAGGAACTCAAACATCTGGAACTGGGCATGACGGAGTGTTTCTTACCACAGCGAGAGAGAAACAAAAGAAGTGAGAGAAAAAGAGAGAGAGAAAAAAAAACACAAGTTCAACATTTACTTTTAAAAAAAGGAAACCCCACATTTGCCTTTTAGCTGGCAAAGTGCAGGGCTTCCTTTTTTATTGTGCAGGCACGTGAGATATGTGCTGGAGGAGAACACAAAAGATGATTTCTGGATTTCCTACTTTTGACCCAGAATTCAACAGTAAACTTGCCAGACAGCGATTTAAATAGTCATCCCAGCAGCTCCAGCCACACATCACAACGCATGCGCAGCATCCAGGAGGAATCCAAGAGTCATATGCAAGCTTGAGCTTGTTGTTTAGGACTGCACGATCGATGACCGTAACAAAATTGATCAAGTGGCTTAACTACACTTTGGCTTATCCATCTATAAACTGAAATCTTGAATTGTTAATGCGCTACTGTTCGGTAAACCCGAGAGACCAAATGTCTGCACAGATGGTGGAGCACAGAATCAAAACCGTAAGAATCATTTTCCTGTATAAATTATTATGGGACTAACTGTATTAGGCGTTGGCGTATGGAGCTGTGCATTATATTAAAATCTGCTCAGATAATGTGTTAAATGCTATTTTAGAAGTTACCTGGCTACCTGTTCAAACTACTTGCTGAGAGACTCATGGACACTGTGTTCAAAATAAAAACTGACATTCCAACAGTGATTTTGAAGCTGTATTTATGCCTTGCAAAAACATTTCTATGCAATAAATTGCATGTTTTGCTAACATGTGAATAAATATATTTTGTTATAATTTCATGCCACATGTACACTCACCTTTCAAGATGAAAAAAATAAATAAGTCACTGACTAAAGTAGATAATACTCATCGTTTCATTACAGCATGGTCCTGTCATTCATCTGGATGTTACCTTCACACATGCTACACTCATAAACAACGCAGATAACCTAGCACTCCAGCTCACAGCGACAGCCTCCTCCAGCCGGAGGGTGCCAATAAGCCCAAGGTGTTTAGCCAACCTCCAGACTTGCCAAATCCCAATCAGATCCAGAATTTTCAAGACTGCCATTGGTATCGCGCAAGTCCAAGGCTCATGCCCTGACAGCTATTTGGCAACACAAAAGGACAGAACATTAGGCAGATAGTTGTAAGGTTGTAGCTTCGTGGTAGATTGGGACATTTTTATGCATTTATTATTTTTAAGATGACAGAATACTTTTTCTAAGTAGCTTTAGTTGAAGTCAGTGTAGCTTCTCTTAACACTTTTTGAAATTAACTCTTTCGCCCTGTAGTGGTACTAACACATATCAAGACCCCATGTAACTAATGTTAAGTGTTACAGCTGTGTAACTGGGGGGGTTGTTGTTGTTTTAAAAAAAAGCCCCCTTTGGATAGTAGTAGCTGGTAAAAAAAAAAAAAAAAATCTCTTTTTAGAGTATTAAATTTAACATTGAGCTTGTCACACAATGACCATGATGTGCGTTATAGCTTTGATATACGGTGATTTCTGGTCATTATGCAGAAGATGCATCGATTTGCACTGCCATGACATACACGTCTTCTTCTTTTTTTTTTAAGCATCTTTTCTTGCCATAAAAACAGACAAAGCTGCAAGCTGCCTCTGAGAACTGGGATAAAGAATCTGAAAAACTTGTGTTTATTTAGAGAAACAAAAGTAGAGACTGGATTATAGTGTCCTCCAGGTATTCTGTCTACAGACTGTTCCTCTATGGTATTCATCTAATCAAAATCACAGAAACAACTTTAATTGACATAATGGCATGAAAACGGTTCATTCTTTTCTCCACAAAACTACTGCTTGTGACAGCCTGCACTTTGCAACCTGAACCAGCAGCAATCTATCTCCTGTTATGTATAATGTTAACATTAAGTGAGGCAACAGCACTCATTTCCTCAGTTTATTATTGCACACACTAGTTACACAAAGAAAGCAATCTTACACAATTCACTTCTCCAGGGAGAGCCAAAAAAGAGGAAGCTTCCCCCTGTGGGAATGGAAAAGACAAACACAAAGTGACAGGAGTGCGGTGGGCCATTTGGAAATTGTAGACAAGGCTGCAATAGTAGCTTGCTGTTGTTCATTAGCTCTGGATTCTTTGATTCACCACATTCTTGAAAGATGAATGGAAGAGTTTAAAAAAGAAGAGAATCGCGACTGAAACG
Organism: Tylochromis polylepis; assembly: GCA_015107715.1. Classification (NCBI taxonomy): domain Eukaryota; kingdom Metazoa; phylum Chordata; class Actinopteri; order Cichliformes; family Cichlidae; genus Tylochromis; species Tylochromis polylepis. Next base: position 7,791 of record VVHJ01028212.1, read on the forward strand.
TTTTCAGTTCCGATACCAATGCAGATAACCTGGCTTTGGGTATCAAGTGCTGATTTAATACCAGTGTTTAATCGATAAGCTGCATTACTCAGTTTGGGGGACGAGACTTCAGAATCATTCTTTTATTTGCAAGGAATTTATTAGCAGGCTTTAACTTAAGCGCCGGTCTTTACACGTAAAAATAAAACGTACAAAATTCAAAAAGACTTACATCTATAAATTTACCAAACTGAGCCGTTTTTCCTCTTTCAGCTTGTCAGTTCACTCGACAGCTATTTTCAGTTGAATCACACACTTACTGTAAACATGCAAAGCAACCTGTTCATTAGTTGCAATCCTATCATTTTCTGTAATTTGCTTCAATGGAAAGCAAACGACTTAAGCTTTTTTATCTGGACTATTATCAGAACTGATACTGCACAGACATCTGATATAAGTAGCAGATAGACGCATTTCTGTTCATACTACCTAAATATGGCGGGACGCAAGGCACGAAACGTAAGATAAAAAAGACGACGCACGTAAGGAACGAGTTAAAATCAGCTCAGTCGGATTTCAGTCAACTCACTTGTCCTGCCTGCAGTCACACGAGAAAATAAATAAGAATAATGTGTCAAAGTTACACATTAATAAAGACATCTGCTATGAGTCTTTCTAAAAAATCCAAGATCTGAGACATCTCCCAGTAGACCGATGGGCTGACAAAGACAAGTGGCACCGAAACCACATTTTAAATTTCTTTCCATTTTCCCGTCAAGGCTAACAAAGAAAGGCAACCTATCCTGCGTCAGTTGAAAAACTACCAAATGTCACATGAGGATCCCAAATCCCTACAATGAGTCAATTATACCTCTCCCCAAGCACTGGCAGAGTATGTAAAGCCAAGACATTTGGTGACCTTGGGCTGACTCCAGAGAAAGCAGGCACAAAACGACAGTCGAGCGCTGACTACAATGACTCTGACACATTAAAGTGTCTTTGAGGTATTTTCTCAAATACTCCCAAAAAACAGCGCCTGTTATACTGACCTGACTTGAAAGAAATGACATATGACCAACACTGAAGATGGGAACTGAGAAACAGTTCCAAATTGTCCAATTCATTGGGATCATATGCCTCTAAGCTTGTCAGCTCTTTTTACTGATGCTGGCATGTTTAGCCACAAAAGAAGGAACCTGAGTTAACAACGAAATAAAGTACTGGACCTATAAAGCAAAACTGAAGATAGAATAAATATGAATAAAGCCTTATCAGTTACCACCTCTGACCAACAAAGGAGGGAAAACTGCGTTGCTACAGTGGGATTATGGCAAAATATTATAGGAAATGTCCAGTGTGTGGATGTGAAATGTATAGATGTGCATTCTGTGCTTGGCAGGTGGCATTTCGTTCATGACACACACACACACTTCCCCTACTTGAGATGACTCGCATGCCGTGACATCTGGTCAGTGCTGAATACATTGTTCAGGGAAGTAAAGTGACTATTGCTGTGCATAATGGAAGGAAAATGGAAAAAGGGAAAGCCATGGAATAAAACACATTACTATAATTCTAGGCCTTGGTTCTCCATCAGCGTTTTCCTCCATTAACGACGGGACTTCATACGGCGAGGGCCAATTCTAGTACAGCTTTGCCCTCTGGTAAGGAGAGGTTTAGCGCCAAAAGATGGAAACGACCAACACAAGCAAGAATAACTCCCCTAACCAAAGTTTGGGGGGGGGGGGTTTTGGTCATATTCTACTAAAATCATGATAATAGTTTGCTCTTGAAGCAAACAGAAAATTAGACAGGAGTGCAAAGCTGCTGACAGTCAGTTCCAGTGTTGAATGAAACTAAGCTCTTGTCAGGGAAAAAACAATAGCGCTGGCTGTGTGTGGAAATGAGCTCAACTCAGATTCAATGCAAAATAATCTGCAGTGAATTTATCCTCTCATCCCCCATTACTGCATCCCCCCATGGCTTCATCTGGGAGAGACACTGGTTGAGTGAGGCTGTTGAAGATACCCACCTCCCTCTTCTCCCAGCACTGCCTCAGGAATGCTTTTCTTCTTCTCCCCTTAGCCCCATGTGTAGACGCCCTCTCTGCAGGGTGTGTTTTGCATGTAAAACAGGCTGCAGATGCTGTCCGCAAAAGGGACCAGGAGGGACAAGGGAGACCAGGACACAAGGAGGCCCCGCTGCCATGCCACCCGCTTGGCCTCGCCTTGCTTTGCCGCCGCCGCCTCCTCCGCAGCTCCCCTCCCGCAACACCTCTCGTTACTTTACCCCTACACCCCCCTCATCCTTTCCATCCCCGGTTCAACGTGCCACCCCGCCATCAGCCCCCATCGGCCATCCCTCTGCCACCCTCCTAGCACACGCAGTTGTGCGTCTCCTGGGAAACGAGCTCTAGTTGGTGTATGGAGGCACGCTGAGTTCACACAGACACACTCACACATACACCACTCTACTTTAGCGGCTAGAAAGACCTGAGACCGCATTTGGACAATGAAAAAAAGAAAGAAAGGGGGGAGAAAGAGAGTGATCACCTCTAATAAAATGGTTCTTTACAATCCTGTTATCCATATTCGGCTTGACATGACTACATTCAGGGGAAATAATTAACAAGTGTATGGCGGACATTAATATTGCATTTGACAGGAGACAGGTGGCTGGCTGGGAGCAGATGTTAGGAGGCAGACCAAAGAAAGAGAGTGAACTAGAAGGGGATGAAAAATTGCAAACTTCTATACTTTAAACATGTCATCCCTGGACTTTCAGATCTTCTGATTTAAATATGTGTCTGTAGCCCTGAAGCACTAAGGTAATCTTTTAGTTGCTACAAAACACTGTAAACTGATCGCCAAAAAAAAGAAAGAAAAAAAAAAGCAAAAGTTGGAGAAAAACAGAGTTTTTACTTTACGTTATTAAAACTTTCAGTATGAGGTTCTGTCGGCTCGACAAACACAAGCCATGCGAAAGCCAGAAATTCCAACATGCTGCTTTTATTTTACTCGATCTGTAACCGACAGTCGTATAAATGGACTGCTGCTTAGAAACGGCTCCAAAAGATGAATCATAAATGTTTGTCGCTTTAATGTTCACATTTCTGTGTCAGTAGAGAGTTCATCAGTTCATCACTCTCTCAGCCTCCTCAGTCTGCTGCACACAAAGCACCACAGTGTGGCCAGTTGTAGAGGGTGCAACTGCGATGACATAATGGGGTTTCCATCCAGCCTCTCCACTCTTAGGATCTGTACAGTGCTGAACAAGGTGTGGTGCAGTGTGCGTGTGAGAGAGTGTGCTGCTACATTAGGATAAGAACCTTTTCAGTTACGTTTACAGTGCACACAGCTCAAGCGGGTCAAATGTGTCCCGCAGTCCCCAAAAGCACCTTTGCGATGCCTTTGCGAAGTTTATAGAAAATATCGACGAAAAACGGTGAGATGAAGGGTACACAGATGATTTCTCTTTGTCTTTTGCATCACTGTGTGTAGATGTTTGACGAACTGCGGTGCAGGTTTTAAAAAAACGCTTAAATGTTGTTTCGTGTGACTATCTTGAGTGAAGCCGCACCTGATGTACTGCACATGTGCCAAAACAACATCTGGCAGTCTGTTGACCAGCATCTTTAGAGAGATTTAAGTCTTTTTGAATGTCCTCCTAGATCTCTTCACACAACAAAAACATAAAAAGGAACCATCAAATAACAAGAGCAAACATTCACTTCCTTGCGTAAATCCTCAGAGTGAGGGAGGATCGATGCCTCCATTGTGCGAAATGCAGACGGAGGTGCAGCCAGAACACTAGGTTGCGTGGGCTTCTACGTCTCCTCTTAAACTAACTTTACAAAATCGCACTGCATCCGTTCATTATTCACAGTACGACGTCTTGTTAAAAACAAACACTACGGTGAATAGCTTATACAGGCTACATGTGTATCTTTCACATTGTACTGAATATTAACAGTGGGGGGGGCATCCCTATTTAAGTAGGACAGATTCAAAATCAATTAAACTAATTCCATATGCTGAATATTGACGCTTGAATTTCTCATTATGCCTACTGCACTTGTCAACAGTTGTTCACTGTACTGTATGTCTATGTCTCAAAGGGGCCTGCAGAAAACATGTGGGTCAGGAGGCAGGAACTCTGGGAGTCTTCATGCTTTGCTCCACCATTTGGAACCACTCTCAACCTATCACAAATTCCTCCTTCTTGGCAGCTATACAGTTTACCCTCTCTCTCTCTCGCTCCCTTTCCTCTTTTCATCAGTGCTGGCAGTAGAACTGTAGTCTACATTCTGCACTAATTAACAACCTTCAGAGGAAGACCACCAAACTGGTGAACTGGCACACTCAAAGCACGCTTACAGTTAGACTCTCTTTTACTCTCTAATCTTTCTCAGTTCTCCGTCCACTATTCCTGTAAGGATTCTGTCGTACTGAAGGTTGTGCTGTATTTGCTAATGCAACTAAGCTGAGCTAAAACTCCACGCAAACATGTGGGACATCTCGCAGTCAAATTTGCACAATTTTTCTCTGACTTGTAGTAGTGTGTCTGTTGAGATTGTTTTGGTGCTTTTGCCCGGTTATCAAAAATATCAGCCACAGCAATGTTCTTCAGTATAATAAAACTAAATGAAAAATGTCAAAACGAACTTCAGGCGAACAATATCATCCAAACCAGGTTATATGGTTGGTGGGTATACTTTGGTAGAAGATTAGGAAACCCATATGAGTTTCCTAATGTCCTGGGAAATCAGGAAACTCATACCAAAACAAGCTCGACAGAATGTGATTTAGTGGTAAATCTGACTTTTAAGCCTTCTCCTCCACTCAGCGTGCACATTATTGGACACCCAGGGAGAAAACGAGACATGGTTTATCTACTAAAGATGCTAATTAACTTGTACGTTAGAGGTGCACGATATTGGAATATATAAACAACACTGACATTGGCCAAACTGGCACCTGTCCCTCAGGTAACAGGATCAGGGTAACTTGAAACATAAAACGATGATTTGCTGAATGAAGAGTAACTAATATTAAAATATACATTTTCTGTGATACTATTGTCTTTTTTTGCCTTCAAATGAGCAAAGTAATATTTAAGATGGCCAACATGCTCATAAGAGTCTATACAGTATGCTGGAGCGCAGACACACACACACACACACACACACACACACACTCACTCTGCGTCAAAACTCCTAGCTGCTGGTCAGGAGCATCAATTGAGTCTCTGTTCAGTCCCTTTGCCCTCCTAGTCTACGCTGCCATCTTCCACCACTGACATCCACACCGCATAATTTGTCATAGGAAGGCACAACTCTCAAAGGAAACAAGCAGCCTTCAAAGCAGGCTTGAATTAATATGCAGTACAGTACTGTTGTCTAATACTGAATTGCGTACCTCTCGCAAGTTTCTAATTTCTAATCCTAAATTCTGAGAGTTCCTTTAGGAAAGCTGATGAATACGAAGGTGTGGCAGGGAGGTCGCTGACTTCTCATGAAGTAGATTGTTAGGCTCTCTGTCCTGGTTGTAGGCTTTGCAAGCAGCGAGTCGCTTGCAAATGGAGGAAGTGCATAAATTGGAGTCACAATGCCATAAAAAGCTGGCATGCCACCAAAGGGAAAATGTAAGCTCAAATCAAAGACCAGCACTGAGCGAAGGAAGTGGCTCCAGACAACCTCAAAGAAACCTTAAGTAAGATACGACATTAGCGTTTTGCTTAAGCTACTCAATCCCCCCAATAACTCTGCATAATGGGGGCAAAAAAAAATCTAAAGTTCAACAGTGCTGCATGAATATAAAACAGCACATTACAGACGAAGAACTGAGTGGATTGTATAACTGCCCTGTATAAACAAAATACATAAAACAGTCTCCCAGCACAATTGTAAGAATTTACAGAAAATGAGAAGCGTTCAGGAAAATCAAAAACAGAGACGAAGATCATACGGCATCGAGGGGTTGATGCTTTTAGGCCTCCTCCGCAAACTCAACTACGGGTCAGAAGCCTGACAAGATAACCCAAACATATAAAGCAAGAGTTTGCCTCGTTTCCCAAAGAGATACACTGGCACGCCAGCGATCACAGACAGCCTCCCAAAGTTAAGTGACTCTGAATAGAAGTGAGGGAACGGCAAGAGAATGGCACAACAAGATCACTGGACCAGAGCAGGGTGAGTGGTGCAGGCAGTACTCGAGCATTGTTCTGGGAGCTGAGGAGGAGGCTATCACAGCCCAAGCCAACCGCTAGCCACGCGCTCCTCAACGAGGCCCACATGAATTATTACATTTCAGTCTGTTATATTTCATCACGGCTCATTACAGACAGACAATCGAGCTCGAAGAGGAGCTCCGTACTCAGGGTCCGCCCAGATGCCCTCGGAAAGAGAGGGAGAGTGAGAGAGAGTCAGAGAGAAAGAGGGAGAATCCCTGCACTCTCCACTGAAAAGGATAGAGGAGGATGGACAAAAACACATTGTCTGTGGATTTAAAAAGGAGGCTTATGGCTGCTATGAAAAAGCAATGTGCTTTTAGAAATGGAGAAGAATGAATATGCCTGCTGATGCCCACTCAATGAGATGTACGCTGGTGGAGCCATAGAAAAGAAGTGAGAATTGAAAGGGATGGAATCTGAGGCAAATGACACTCGAGTGTTTGGAAATAACTGACAGCTGCACAATGGGACACCAAAACAGACTGCAATCTGCTCATAGATAGATGAAAAGACAGGGAGCTGAAAAGAAGTGTGACCAAATACATACACAGATACTGTCCATTCACAGCTGAAGTGGATAAACAGACAGCCGTGAAAATGGACAAGAAAGGTGAGGTTTAACTATAATAGATGAACCGAACAATGAGATAACTACAAAGACCCCGTGAAACAATTAGGCATCTTCAGTTTAAGTGTACGAGCGACACAAAAGTGCTTGCTTTAGGCCTTGAGGATTTCTCTTAATGTACACACACATCACTACTTTAAGAGACGAAGCAGAGACCGAATGCCAAGTTGCTGTGAGTTTAGAAGAAATCTTTCATATTGTTAGACCAAATCACAGCTGATTACAAACCTGATGATGTATCCCGGTATGAATGAGCCATAACCATGCGGCAAAAATGCATGCGTGAATATGTATAATCAATGCGTCTCTCCTGATGAAGCTTTAATGTGCCTATACAGGCATGTCTTCTTAATCTGTGTGTGTGTGTGTGTGTGTGTGTGTGTGTGTGTGTGTGTGTGTGTGTGTGTGTGTGTGTGTGTGTGTGTGTGTGGAGAGAGAGCGAGAGGGAGAGAGGTATTAGAACACACTCCTCTTGTCACTTGCTGTTCGCTGCATAACACAGACATTTTCCATTCTGTCAGTGCAAGCAGCGAGCACACTGGCTCCTTCTAAACTCAGCCGCCACTTCATTAAATGACTTCAGACTCTTGGCAGAGTCAGTGGGAAAAGTCTATATTAACTGTGTGTGAGATCCACGGGGTGACCAACAAAGGCCATAGTTGTTCCTCTATGTTGGGTGCTGCTCGGGGAACTTCTGGGGCCTATTAGGGTACCCCCTCCGCTACCCCGATGTGTCTACCACATGCTCCTGTTTCTCCTTATCCTCACTCTTGACTTCATATACCGCACATACATACGAACGCAAGTAAGACACAAGGATGCACACTAGAGTCACATAAAGCTTTGTTGACCTCTGCCCAACGTTCCTGTAATTGGTCCCAGAATTATGAGTTGCTCCAAATGGTTATATATACAGTAGAACTAGACACAGTGCATTTGTGAGCGGGAAGGTTTGTGCAGCGCAGTGCATAAAGTTATAGGTTGAGTTAAAGGATGAGATGAAGGGGACTGCGATTGTTTAGGCTGGAGAACGGAGCGAAGCGTAGGGTTTGAGCTCTCCTCGCTCGTCCAAAGTGACGACCGGCTCGTTTGTTTACACGGAGAGAGGCAGTCTGATGGTAGCTAATGGCCAGGCGGAGCTGGTGGCTGAATCAAACCATTTACTGTTCCTCAGCCAGGTTAGTGTGCCGGATCATTTGGGAGCAGATGGGCAGAACCGTCAGTGACACCGACAACAGCCCTCAGAAAACCGCGTATTTTGTAATGCAAAATGTGGCGAAAGACTTTATTTGTAAAAAATCCCAACATTTATCAGCCTTCGCACAAATATTTCCCATTTTCATCTTTCATACATCCTTTGTCATAACAGCTTACGCAGCCCAACGAGGACTGTGGACCCTGGGTTTAGCTGACACTGAGCAAGAAATGCAGTACACACACAACTCTATTAAAGTAGCAGTAGAAAATGCACTTTAATGAGCATAACTGATTAGTAGATTTAGGGTAATCAAATTTAAAACTCCTAGATGCGACCGTAAAGTGCGATATTATTACTGGTTCATTTATGGTCGCACACGTAGGGACAAAGAGAAAGACCGATGCACAAGGACACACACACACACACACACACACACACACACACACACACACACACCTGTGATCAAAAGTCTATTTTCACAAATCTATTTCTGATGATATTTCAACAAACACG
>VVHJ01028219.1:0-11089 GCA_015107715.1 Tylochromis polylepis
TCAGTTCTAAGAGCAAATGGTGGAGAGTCCCAGATTTAAAGCCTTATGGGAGTGTCCCCCAAGAGGGTCATGGACCCCCTGTGGATCCTCTACCTAATCACACGAGCCAAGGTGTGAAAATGGGTGTGGGTCACAATCAGCCAAGGTTTTGGGTGAACCCATTGTGAAACCTAGCCCCACCCTATCATGTGATTTCCTGAGGTCAAATGGCCCAGGATGTGAGTGGGCGTTAAAGCGTCTGGGAAGGGATCTCAAAACTGGATTATAGATGGCAGACAGTTGGTGTCGTAAGCCACCGCCTCTGTTCAAAGATGGTCGTTCACAGTGGACATAGATGGCTTCTTTCACTCCTCTTTCAAACCATCTGTCTTCTCTGTCCAAGATGTGGACATTGGCATCCTCGAAAGAGTGACCTTTGTGAAGTTATTTTTATAAGATGGATATAATTTACTTGATCTTAAAATATATTTTAATCATTAAAAAATTCATAGACCAGATGGAGTCATCATCTGGTTGCTACAATTGTAGCCAGTAGTTTACATATTTTAGTCTAGATCAAACTAATGGACCAAGCATCTTACATACTAACATGGTCAGAAAACACTGTTGTATTTCACTCACATACATGTGATTATTCCACTCTTTCAGTGACCCTAAGGCTTCCATTTAAAAAACCCACTTCCTTAGAGACCACTGCATCCCTGTTAGTAATGTTCTAGTTAAAGTGAGGCCTGTATGAATTACAGGAGAATAAGGGCAGGAGAATGAGGGCAGAACAGTACAGCAAATCAAAAATGATACACACTTTTAAGAAAGCTTATTTTTGATTCCTTCTTTTTTGTCCACAGAGCCATGAAGGTACTTGCCTGAGTTCTTGGTAATGTACCCTCACAGTCACAGCTTGAACCCACAGTAATGAAGCATATACACAGACACTGGTGGTGACAAATCATCCTCCTCAAACCCTGACAGCAGGGGTGAGAACGGGAGCAGTGGTTCCCTCTCTTCCTGACAGTGAATTGACACTTGTCATCACTCTGAGCCGAGATATGGAGCCCAGAACCAATCTGCTAATGGAGCTCAGTGGAATAATCGGAGCGAGCTGTAAAGTCGAGGGCAAAGCCTTATCAGTATGAGAAAGCTGTAACCGGATGTGGGTCTAATTCATCCCTTCACCTTGAGAAATGTTTTAATTCCAGTGAATTCCTGCTGCATATCATAGACTGAGAAATCTTACAATCTCTGACGCAGTGGACTGTGGAGTGTTTATCATTCAATTTTTTTTTTTTTATCCCCCACTCATGCTGCTTCTGTTAATGTGTAGCCCTTTAAAATCTGATGCTCCACAGCAGGCAGGTTGGCAGGAGCATCGATTTTATATTGAGTGCAACCGGAAGCCCATTAATTGGCACGCCCAGTAGTTTACTTGCCAGGCCTTGTAGGAACAACCTGAACTGAGTTCTTTCACCGCTTGGAGGAGGTCAAAATCTTTACACTGTCTCAATCTAATGTTACACCTGCACTGCAGAAACATTCCTGTTTCTCGCATGATAATTCAGAGGTAATATTCCTTATGTTCTGTTTTTTTTTTTTTCAAACATCAAGCTGTGCAGTTTGCAACAATGTCTCAGTGTGGAACCGCGAAACAAGCCAGACCAGTGACTGCATCTGTCTATACCATAAATCCGTGCACACCCTCCCTCATTTGAATAGAGCTCTTTTTCTTTCTCTTCCCTCTCCCACCATGCATCTTTGAGTTATGCCATTAAGTGTTAGATCTTACACCACAAAGTTCACTCATCCACAAGCACACACCCTGTGCGGCGATTATAGCAACTGCCACGCCCCTTTTGCTGACCTACTTAGAGTCACTTTAATGTTTTAAAAGAAGTGAAACTAGCAGCTGTTTTACTCTATTATTTTTCAGTTCATTTACTTCACAACTGAGAATTGAATTTATAAATCATCATTTGGATGATGTCGTTCTCTATCCACTTAGCCTTAAATAATGTTTAGTTACTAATTCTGCTGGGACATCGTCCCAAAAGACAAAAAAAGAAAAAAAAATGCAGTCATTACCATTGAGAAGGTGGTGCAAGCTAATATAGATAGTTTTACTTTGATGTGTAGACCTATATGAAGGCATGTTGTCTTAGGTGACACATACAGTACTCACAGCCATAATGGCACCATAATTGAGACATTAAACAATGTCTAGTGCCCCTGTTTCCACTTACTGGCCAACCAGCACACCTTGCAAAGTCTATTTGAAGCAGTGATGAGCACACCTCCTGAGACAACAAAACTGTGAAAACTGGCCTCATTAATTCTAAATTAGGTTATACACGATAAGTAGGCTATTCCCAAAGTGAACTTATGTCACAAAAGTCTCTGTCTGTCCTCTGTCTCTACCTTTCTAATGCAGCTATATGTCTGATAATAGATAATAGCAGTCATAATTCATTATTATTCATTAACTAATATTCATTAAGTATTCATTCATTCATTCCCAATTACTGACTACTGATCACAATCCATTCCCGGCTACTGGCTTCTGACTTTCATATCCAAGCTATTGACTTCCAGCGTTCATTCGTCAACTGATCTTTATCCATTTCAACCCAGTGATTAAATAATTCCTCGACACAGACCTCATAATTCCTCCAGTCTTTCCAGACCAACAACCCTCAGTGACTTGGAGGTACTGACAATGACTTTAATTAATTTGCAGCTACTGACCTTTTTCCATTTCCTTTTGTACAGCCGTTGACTTCCATCCTAACTACCAACCGTTTTCCATCTTTACCTAGTGACCTCTTCCACTCCTCTGTAAATTCCTAGCCACCGACTTCCATCAGTTCTTAGCTACTGATTCCCCTCCATTTATCTGTCCATTACTATCTAGTAACTTCAACCCATTCCTGTCTACTAACCTCCCACCATTCTTTTGTCCATTACTAGACACTCAAGTAATTCTCAGCCACTGACTTCCATTTCTAGCTACTGCCATCCTACCATTCCACTTTCAGTTCCTAGACTCAGATTTTTAAAAGATTCCTGACTTCCAACTATTTCTAGCCACAGAACTGTGACAGTTCTATCTAAACCTAGCTGATGAGCTCTTCCATTACCTTGTACATTTTGAGCCAGGCACTTCTATTAACTTGTATCCATGAACTCACATTCTTTCACTATAACTGATATCTTTCCACGTATTCGTCCATTTCTGTCTAGTAACCTCCATCCATTTATGGTTACTAGCTTCCCACCATTCATTTTTCCATTCCTAGACATTCAAATTATTCCTAGCCATTGATTTCCATCCATCCCTAGCTTCTGCCATCCTACCATTCCACTGTCAGTTCCTAGACTCAGATTTTTAAAAGATTCCCAGCTTCCAACCATTTCTAGTCACTGAAATTTGACAACCCTAGCCAAATCTAGCTGATAAGCTCTTCCAGTACTTTATACAGTTTGAGCCACGCATTTCTATTCATTCTTATATACATATTTCATTCCTTTTACAGCAGCTGACCACCCTCCATTTCTCTGTCCATTCATAGCCAGAGCCTTCTATCCATTCTTAGCTACTGAACTCCCTACCACTGGTCAGTCACCTTTATCCACCCTTTGCTACTTCTTTCCACCTGGGTACTTAGCCTAGTCACCCCACCTTTTTCTAGTAGCACCCCACAAGTAATCTACACCAATTGCTACCCACACACTCCCACTAATTGCCCACCACTGACTTCCCCTTCTTAGGGACTAATCATCATAAAAGACTTAGCCACAGACCGCCACTAATTTGTAGTCATTGAGCACAATGGAGTCCTGGCCGCTGAACCCACTTCCCTCCCCAGCTACTGTGTTCCACTTACCTCCACCTCTTCTGAGACACTGACCTTCTATCATTTAAACTATCTAGTTACCATTGATCTCCATCCACCCATGCCCAGACACTCATTCTTACACTGCTACTGACACGAAGTCAGTGTACTTCCTCATCCTGCCTTGTTGGCAAGAGATGCCTGCACACCCAAATAAATAAAATTTAGATCCACATTTAACAGAAGCAAGTGTTGCACAAGGTAATTATGAGTAGGATTGCTGCACGCTGTGGCCTGATCTAGCTACATGGAATTGCAGCATTTAATGAATTGCAGCATTTAATAATCGTATCCTTCTAATTATTATGTATTTATGTTAAATGTCAATAATTTGTTTGACCTTCTGGTTTCTAATCTATAAATTGCTGTGAAGTAAACATATGTTTGAATGTATTAGTCATCTTTCACTGACTTTTTCCAATTTTCCTGTGAGGATAAATGGCTTCATTTTGTTGCACTTATGCCAATGAGATAAGATAGATGGGCAGGCTGTCAGTGCATGTTCCAGAGGGGGCAGCTTGCCAAAGATTGCTTCTTATTCCCAAGCATTTTTGCTGGGGACAATTAGGAACATGGTGTCCTGGTACCCAGCCAACATGCTGTCTGATGCCGACTCATGGCCACCGATGTCCAAAAAGACATGATGGGGCTTGCAGAAAAAAGTTGAGCTCAAGGATGGTGTGTCTGTGGATAAGACTGATAGGGTTTGTATGGGCAATATTGCTCTATATGCTGTGGATGTGATTTTGTATTCAGTAGACAGCTTTCAGCACCAGTAGTTCACAGCTCATGGGTTCTTAGGGACCTTTGGGAAGGTCATTTGTTCACTCGAAGAGGATTGGGCAATGGCAAGAATGTAAATTTAAACATTTTCATAATGTCACCTATACAGTACTGCAATCATGATGATAAACTGAACCTGTCAATTCAGTTTTCAGTGTGGTTGTACATTTCCTTTGGTAGTAAAAGTAGTCCTGACACATTCAAGGGATTAACATAAAGTATTTATATATATCATGTATTTATTTAGAAACTTTGAATATTACACATTTTCCTTTGATAAGGCAGGTTATATGAACTCCAGAAAGATGGTGTTACTGCAAACATTCCAGCTCTCATAATGGCATACATTTACAGTGAATTCATATAATAAATGACACAGAATTTCTAGTAGGCCCACTATGATACAATATTAAGGATCAGGAGAGAGAGCGAGAGAGAGAGCGTGAGAGAGAGAGAGAGAGAGAGAGAAAAGACTGGCTTCAACCAAAAGCCTCTCTTGGAAGATTTCTCAATTTATTACATCTCAGAGAATACATTATAAATACTCAAAAATGAAAATACTGTATTAGCGCCAAAGAGTTACATTAAAGACACTTGAAAGGAAAAAAGAAACTATCATATGTGCATAACTACAGCAAAAAGGTTTTGCATCCTGTCAGGCTAACTAGAGCTACCCACAGATGTCTAACAGACATTGGAGGACAGTATTTTATGCAAATATGCTAAGTCACTTGATTGAAGGAAAAAATACTACAGCAAACAAATAAGCCGTTTTCTATAGCCTATGTGCAGCTTTGCACTGCCTAACAGCACCACAACATCCATTATAGACTAACTACATACTGGTAGTGTGTCAGAGGACATGCCAAGGAAGATCAGCGCGCCATTATGGTCTGTGTTATCTCACCAGCTCTCAATAATTTAACACAACCATGTGCACATCCAGGGGAGGATTTAAAGTTTCAACGTATTTGAGGTTTAAACAACATTTTAGGGCTGGGAAAAAAGGGGGGGGAGGAAGGCCCAAAAGTCAAAGCAGGTAAATACTTTACATAGTCCCGAAAGGAATTGGCTAAATAGTGGTGTTTTAGGGAGGTGTGTTGCATCACAGCTAATCTGTGTGTCCGTGAAGTGTTACCTCTAGGCCTATTCTGCTCAGTATTCTGCATTTTTTTTCCTAATTCATCTACAAGCAGCAGAGATGGGTGTGGGAGTTCTTTGTGCCTTATTGCTTTTCCTGTTTATTCCACAGTCTCGTTCCCTGAAGTTGCACTAAGTTAACAGTCAAGAGAAACTGTCTCGTGCAGCGCCTGTTTGTCCTCCGCTTCCACGTCCCCGCTCTCCGCGCTCTGACACGAGAGCTTCTCCTCACATCTCACTGGCCGGACGATGACGCACGGCCTCACGGGCTCCCCGCTCGCCCCGGCGCGCGCGGGGTTGCGACTGTCGCGCTCGTACTCCTCCTGCGCGCGTTGGATCTTCCTATTCCGAAGCTTCCTCTTGTGGAAGTGGAAGGTTGCCAGGGAAACGAGGACGATCCCCACGAGCACGGCCACCAGCACGAGAAGCGCGAGGGTGGAGGAGAACGGCGGAAAGAGGCTGAGCTGTTCCGCGCAGGTGCCGTTACTGGCCTGGAACCCCCCGTGACAGCGGTGCAGTGGCACCGACAGCCCCGAGGCCTCGGCGGTTCTGGCTGTCATCCGGTCCTCGTTTTCCCGGCCGCTCCAAGTCTCACTGACCCCTGTACCCTTCGTGCTCTCCGGGCTCAGCGCGGTGACACCGGCCCGCGCATGTGGTTACCTGCACCGAAAAGAAGACACACGAGACCCGCTTGATCAGCTCCAGAGGAGGCAGAACATTAGAAACCCGCCCTCCAGTTTCCCCATTAGCAGGTCCAGGCTACATTAACAAGACCAACCCGAGACAATTAAGATGGCAAGTGCGCACTGAATCACAGTGTTAGATGAAATGTGCCAACTCCTAACAGATAATACGCCCAGATCAGGTTGAAAATAAATGAATGAATTAAATTCGGACGTTGCTTTGAATATAAGACACAGCAGAAGTCGGGACAATACATCAGCTATTGTAATGTGTAGGCCTACGAGATTTAGCCCCAACGGAAGCCCTTTCCTGCGCTCCACGCAGCAGCGTTTTAGGATAAGAATGTCAGTTTTACGCAGAGTATAATAATCTGCATCAGCTCAGGCAGGTAGGTTATATTTAAACAGGAGGAGGAAAAATGCTGGAGTCTTACCTGATGAAACAGTCAGTACTGGAAGCGGTCCGTGAGTGGCGAGCCGATGTGTGTAAATGGGAAAACTGGATCGCGGTGACGCATTTCATACAATGTGATGCTGGTGCTGCTGCTGCTGAGCTCCGATCATTTAGGACGCTTTGATTGCCGCAATCCGCTCAGTCTGCATCTAGGACGGCACTTTCCCCCAGCTGAATATCTCAGGTAGAGAGGGAAACTCCCTCACTATGCATCAAAGTGGGCTTTTCAAAAATGCGATAAGAATAGAGCTGTGTCTGGTTTTCCTGGAAAAGCGTCCCTCCTCCTCCAGCCGTCCGCTGCTCCACTCAGCATCTGAATGAAGAGCTGCAGCTGCATTAAAGGTCTCCTATACCAGTCAGCTGGCAGGGTTTTTTTTTGGTTTTGGTTTTTTTCCCTTCTTCACCCTGAGATGTAATCTATATATTAACATCACTCCAGTGCGTGTGCTTCATTCCAATCAGCAAACTAATAAACACCAATTATCCTGGTGAATAAACACGGAGGTAAATTAGTTACCAGTGGCATTTCTGAGGGTGTGGTCAGTCAAATGCTGCAAACTTACATGCTATGAAGCTTTTAAGCTTCATTATAACAACAGAAATTGTATTCATTTGTAGGTGTGTGCATGCTGTGAGGATTTCATTTGCTTCTAAAGTTGCTAGAAAGCTCCACACCTACACTTGTTACCAGACCAGAGACATTATGGGATTTGTGCTTGGAGAACATCGCTGTGCATTTATCACAGATCTACAGCTGAAAATCGTTTTAACTCTTCATTAAATCGAGCTGTCACAGGTGTAACTCTGCTAAGTAAACACTTTGGAAATCAATATCTGCTTCAGTGTGTGGGTTCTGGGGGCAAATACATGATCTTCACACTGCTGAAGTTTTACATCAGCCTAGAACAGTCAGATACAGTTAACCCTCTAAATATGGATTGCAGGTTTTGGTGGTGATGGACCAAAACTCCACTGAACTGTTTTTTGCTTTTGTCCTTCACAGAGAAACTTGTCAACTCCACAGAAATGTAAGAAAAGTTCTAAATGGAGATTTAAATTAAAAACAAAAAAATCTGCATGAGCCAACATTTTGTCATCTTTGAAATAGTGTAGATATGTCATATTTCATATCTGCAGGTGTAGGTGTGCGGCAGGCAGCGCTGTGGACACAAAAACGCAGGACTCGGTAACACAGAGCTGAACTTAAAATCACAGCTTTAATGCTGAAAAAAGGGGCAACAAAAGGTAAAAGCCCCAACCAAACAGTCACAAAACATAAAATAAACTGACTCACAGGAAGGAAAACAGACAGACAGAACCACTACCTACAATGAGGGCAAACACAGCAGAGAACAGGGGAATGTAGACAGTATGTACACATGAAGGATAACAAGGAAACAGGCCACAGGTGGGAACACAGCTGACATTATCAGATTGACGAGACAGGGGAAGCAAAACTGAACACAAGACGGAGACTATCAAAGTAAAACTGGAACTAACACCGAGACACAGACTAAGAACTTGACACTAGGACTGGGAGTAACCCAACAAGGGGAACATAAAACACAGGACAAGAGATAAACAAACATGAAGACAAGAGTGACTAAATGTGGAATGTGGAACACGGGGGAGACATGGAAACAGAAACCTAAAGACTAGATGACAAAACTAAGGCCAGAATATACAAATACTACACAACGCAGAAATACAATAATGAAAACCAAAACCAGGAACATCAAAGGAACTTTAGAATATTAGATAATATAGAATCAAATTGTCCAAATACATAAACCCTGGGTCACGAACCCAGGACCATGACAGAGATTCAAGTCATGGATGTACAGCTGACATATCTGCAACAACTATGTGATGCTATCATGTCAATATGGAACACAATCTCTGAGGAAGGTTCCCACCACCTTGTTGAATCTGTGCCATGAAGAGTAAAGGCAGCTCTGAAGGGAATAGGGGAGTCTGACTGGTACTAGCAAGGTGTACCTAATACAGTGTCCAGTCAGTGTATAAATAAGCACATTTAAAGTCACCCCAATCAATAACAAAAAGTGTCTCCTCAGTGTCACAAATGCATAGCACTGTTTCCCCTGGTGGCCTTTACGTGGATTATAAGAGTAAGTTTGCGATAAAGTAATATAAGTTTTTCACCACAAAAATGACCACTGAGTCTATTTCTTTGTGGATTTTTTTTTTTTTAGTGCAGTTAGGATCATAATTATCCTGATGAAAGTTCACTTTCTGGTTCAACTTTAATTTGATACAGATATAATCTCATTATGCTCAAGCAGAATTTGTAGTTCAATCAGAGACTGATACTTTTCCAGTTCAGGTTTTCTCCAGCTTTCATAATGGGCTTCTTAATGGCTCGCCTCCCACGACAATAAAATCTATGCACAGTCTTTCTGATTGAGATACCTGCAGATCCTGTGAAGACATTTAAGATTGCTCATCATTTCTGGTAGATTCTTCTTGCCGTTTAGGTGATATTAGACAATCATTTTAAATATACCTCACTTGGTAGAAGGATTTATCCATGACGACACCCACAGCTCCTTTTTTCTGGAGCTTATTGATAAAAGCAAACGTTTAGCAGACTCTGGACCAACTTTTGAACCTTTGATTCAGACTTTCTGGATTTGAGTTTGTGATAAACTTTGGGCTTTTTTGTTCATTCTTCTCTGCGTAATAACTCGTTTACATTATGACTAAAAAAACCCAAACATTTTGTGTGATTTTTGACACCTTCTACTACTGTTTCAAAGAAATTCAGGTGTTTATTAGTTCAAATATATTTTTATTTTTTTCACACGACTGTGGAAACAGTTTACAAAAAAAGCCTCTAATTGAAATCACGACCAAGATAAGCTCAACTCCCTGACTGGAAGATTACTGCAGGCATTGTGACACAAACTCCCAAAATAGAAGTGTGGGTGAAGGAGAAGTGAGGAGACGCTTCTACAACGAGGACACCTCGACCTACTGAGACTTTAAAGCACTGTGAAATTATGCCGTATGCCACTAATACTGCTTTCTCGTGCAAACAGCGGGCTTCTGTTTTATTTCATGATGAGCGTAGCCCCATTTTTCTTTTGTTTCGTAATCAGATAATCTGCAGCCTTGTATCTCAGTTTGAGGGTTTGAGTTCATAGTGTGAAAAGTGGTAATTTATGCACAGTAAACATTATGGTGTCTATTTGTGAGGTTTAACAGGCAATAAACTTCACACCCTCACTGTGTTGCTAGACTGTTGTCATTCAAATGAATGAGAGGGCTTCACTTTTTCACACTGTTCTCGAATTGGTGTGAACACAGCTTTAAAAGTCACTCAGCCTTTGCTACAATATATTTGCCAGGCTGGTACATTATTTTGCAATGTAATCACCATATGTCTGCTATTCAACTCAAAGGCAGGGAGAGGAACGATGAAATGATTGCTGAAATGATTAAAAAAAATATTAAGAAGCAGAAGCTGCTGTGCAGCCCTGTGGTGTTCATTAACCTTTGAGGTCCTGGATCAGGTACCCAAACTGGCCTCATATTACATCTGTACCAGAGTGCTGCAGATTGCTTTATTAAGGATGCTAATAATGTCAACAGGATGCCCCATAGGGGAAATGAAATGTTTCATTATTTATAAAGAGAACCTTTATTAATATTTTCCAGCTCCATATCTATACCCGAATTCTACTAGAGTAGCATTGCATGATTGACACAATTTTAAATAATCTTTATTTATATTATGCAATCCGTCTGTCGATCTCCCGCTCCCTTCTCCCCTCACTCGTGAACAAGACCCCGAGATACTTAAACTCCTCCACTTGGGGCAAGGACTCATCCCTGACCCGGAGTGGGCACTCCACCCTTTTCCGGCTGAGGACCATGGCCTCGGATTTGGAGGTGCTGATTCTCATTCCCACCGCTTCACACTCGGCTGCGAACCATTCCAAAGCGAGCTGAAGGCCATCACCAGATGAAGCCAACAGAACCACATCATCCGCAAAAAGCAGAGTGAGGGGAGAAAGGAGCGGGAGATCGACAGACGGATTGGTGCTGCGGCTGCAGTGATGCAGACGCTGTACCGGTCTGTTGTGGTGAAGCGAGAGCTGAATGTAAAAGCGAAGCTCTCG